>JAJOZX010000486.1:1090000-1387500 GCA_023014485.1 Bathynomus jamesi
GGCAAGACAGAAATCAAGAAAGAAGTTCAGTGAAAACTTGAAAGAAGAATTTCAAGCTGACAAACCCTTGATTGTTCATTGGGATGGCAAACTCCTCGAAGACATTACCGGGAATGAGGTTGTTGATCGGTTGCCAGTCCTAATCTCTGGCAGTGGAGAAGATCAACTGCTTGGAGTGCCAAATATAGATCATGGCACAGGAAAGGATACTGCAAATGCAGTACATCAGGCGATCATTGATTGGAATCTAATAGATAAGGTAAAAGGCATGTGTTTCGATACAACTGCATCGAACACAGGTCGTAAAAACGGAGCTTGTGTCCTAATTGAACAGAAAATGGAGAAAGATTTGTTGTGGTGTCCTTGTCGACACCATATCCTTGAAATCATGTTGGAAGCAGTGGTATCCCCTGCATTACAGGCTTCATCAGGCCCTGACATTCAGTTATTCAAAAGATTCAAAACAAACTGGAATAAGATTAATCTAACTTCATACGATAAATTAGAAAATTATCCACAAAAGGAAAAAGAGGAAATCATCAACTTTGCAGCAAGAAAAATCAATGAAGATCAACCTCGCGACGATTACAGAGAGTTATTGGAACTGACAATCATCTTGCTTGGCGGTACTCCAACGACTGGAATAAAATTCAGGAAGCCTGGGGCTTATCATAGAGCCCGTTGGATGGCGAAAGTCATTTATTCAATGAAAATCTTTATGTTCAAAAGTCAGTTCAAAATAACAGCAACAGAAGAAAGAAATCTAAAAGAAATTTGTTGGTTTTCTGTTTCAATTTATATTAAGCATTGGTTTTCAGCACCCTGCGCAGCAAGTGCTCCACGAAATGATCTGAGTTTCTCAAGAATCTTCACAGCTACAAAAGCACAAATGAACAACTAGCAAATGCTGCTTTAGAAAAATTCAAGAATCATTTGTGGTATCTCTCAGAAGAGTTGATCGCATTGGCTTTCTTTGATGATAAAATCAGCTTTGACACCAAAAGAAAAATGAAGGAGGCTCTTACAAAATCTTCGGAGCCAGATCCTCCAAAGAAGACACAAATAGACATCAAAACTATTGACAATAAGCAGCTTGAAGATTTTGTAACTGCTAACACAAAGTCCTTCTTCAGTATACTCGGATTGTCTTCAACGTTCTTGAGCAAACCAGTAGAAGATTGGCTTCTCGATGAGAGTTATTGGGTTGCAAAGAACGTAGTGAATCACATGAAAGTTGTTAATGATATTGCTGAAAGAGGAGTGAAATTGATTGAAGATTATAACAAATTAATTACCAATGATGAACAACAGAAGCAATATCTACTGCAAGTTGTATCAAATTATCGGAAGAAGCTTCCGGACAAAACTAAGAAAACTCTCGTATCTTTGACGCAACAGTAAAATTTACGAGTATATCCATTCTATGTATCTATTGTAAATATCTATTGTATTGTATCTGTTTTATGAACAAATGGAAAAGAGGAAGGTGGTATGATAGGCCTCGTGGGGAACTTCCACTCAAAAAAAAAGTAACGTGACGCTTCCTGTACCTCCTGGGTGTCATGGAAATCAGCAAATTTTCAAATGGCGGCGCGCGACCTCCAAATATTCGAATTTTGACCCGAAATTTCCCCAGGATCATTTTTCCACCAAATTAAACCAAATGAGAGGGTATCTCAAAAATTTGAAACAAAAACATTTTACTCCCCCACTTTTGCATCACCCTAATATATATATATATACACATTAGGGTGGAGCGAAAAATACTTTTTTTCTAGTATGAAGTTCTAATAGTGATTAAAAGTTGCATTTAGTGGACGAAATATGCCTGCCAAAATATGAGTTCATTTGTTTAAATGTTTCAGCTGCCACCAGGGGCTAAAGTTAACACAATTTTGGGTAAAAAGGGAAAAATGCTTCTATTTTAGGTTTGTCAAACTATTATAAAAGTTTATCTTAGAATTATCTAATAGTTTGATTAAGATTCTTAAATGATAGGAATTCGTTTTGTAAAAATGCCTTTTCATATGCTTAATATCTTCAGCTGCCACAAGAGAGCTGAAGTTAACACAATTTAGAGTAACTGAGTCATGTTCAGACTACACTGAATGTTGTGGGGGAGGGTTTGGGGAGGGTTGTGGGGGAGGGTTTTGGTGTGAAGGAATTTCTTTCTGTGAGTCATTAGAACAGTGTGTTAACACTTGTCTTCTTAGGTAGTAGGCCTAGTCGCTCAGTTGATCGGAGAGTTTTTTAATATGATCGGAATATTATAAAACTTTATTTTAAAGTGATTTATATAGAGATAATATTGATTTTATTATAAAATGCTTGTTATAATGTATTATATAATTTTAGTTTATTTATATAATATATTATATATTATATAATATATTATATATACTTATAAATATATATATATATTAATTATATAATGTTTTGATGTTACAGGATATTTTGTGATTGTGAATTTTTCTTAAAAATATTATGGCATCAAATACTAAATATAAACATTTCACTAGAGAACATATGAAGTGTGCCATATTTGAAGTACCTTGTGAGATGAGTGATATGCAACTACCAACTTATAACTGTATTATGAAAGATTACCTGTTCACAAAACATTTAGTGAAGGAGCAGATGAATAACAAGGAGCCTTCATTTTCTGAAATAGCAGAGGCAGTTTCCAAAAAGGTAGAAAATATTTGGAAGAAGGCCTCTTTGCCAATAGTTTCACATACACGCGTTTTACAGATGATGCGAGTGTACCATGATAAATACAGGTCCTTATTAAAGCCATACTAGTCACGCAAGGATCAGCCTAAGTACAAAAATCAGCTTGAAGAATTTGAAAACTCTTCAAATGCACTTTGTTTGACATCTGCACCTGCAAATGTAAGGAGTTTAGGAGATGCTCATGTGAAAAGAGTAAGAAAGTCCCTCCAAAAGAGCAGGATTTTTTAAATGACCAACGAACACGCAGAATAATGGTGATAGGAAGCATTGACATAGCACACACAAGACGATTACAAGCAAGAGAACATCGAAAGGAAATGGAAAAAGCACGTCTGGAATCCTCACAAACAACTAGTGCTGCTATAACCAATACGTCCAACTTACAAATCGAAACAGAGACAAGTGAACTTCAACAACTAGAAGAGATATCTGAAGATAATGAGGAAGATACAACCTCGACTCAATATGTAATATCAGAACAACAGATGCGTGAGCCACTGACTTCATTAGCAATTACTTGTGATAGATTTAAAATGTCGGACAGAGCTGGGGCTGCTATTGCTTCTGCAGTATTGGCAGATCTTAAAATTGTTACTCCCGAAGACAAAGGGAATATTATAGACAGAAGTAAGCTAAGACGTGAAAGACAAAAACAGAGAAAGGAACTACAACAGATAGGAGAGCCAAAAACCATGCGGGGATTATACTTTGATGGCAGAAAGGATAAAACAATGATTCAAGTCCAGGAGAGTGATGGCTCTAACCAGCAAAGAACCAAACGCGAAGAGCATATCAGCATAATATCTGAACCACACACACTGTACTTTGCGCATGTGACACCTTCCAGTGGCAAAGCTAAATACATTTGCACAGCGCTAGTGAATTGCTTGAAAGAAAGGAATGTTGATATAGGGAACATCGTTGCAGTTGGCTGTGATTCGACAGTGGTTAACACTGGTAGTATTGGAGGCACAATAAGATTACTGGAAGAAGCCTTTAATAAGCCATTGCAGTGGCTGATATGCCTTTTACACCTTAATGAACTTCCATTGCGCCATCTGTTTCATCACTTGGATGGTACCACTACTGGACCAAGAGCATTTTCAGGAGAAATTGGCCGAGCACTTTCAGACTGTGAAAAGCTTCCCATAGTTAACTTCAAACCCATTGAAACTCAAGAGGACATGTGTGAAGTTGATGTAGATGACATAAGTACTGACCAGAAATACCTTCTTGAAATTCACAAGGCTATATCAAGTGGAACATTCTCAAAGAGTCTTAGTCATAAGAGTCCAGGCAATATATTACATTCAAGGTGGCTCACCACAGCAAACAGGACTCTGCGGTTATATGCAAGCCCAGAGAATCCTTCAGGCAATTTACAAGAATTAGTTACTTTCATTGTTAGGGTATACGCACCAATGTGGTTTCAGATAAAGCGTAAACCATTATGTCAATATGGTGCTAAACATATGTGGCATATGATTGCAAGAAGCCGATATCTCCGTGAAGAGCTTAGGAGAGTACATGACTCAGTCATTCAGCGAAATGCATATTACGCAAATCAAGAAAACATTCTCATTGCAATGATAGCTGATGAAAGGGAGCATGTGCGTCAGTTGGGATTTAGGCGTATCATAAAAGCAAGGGCATGCACTCAAGAAACAGATGTTATCAGGTATTTTAAGGTGCCAGAAATAAATTTTTATGCCAAAGACTATACAGATCTCATTATGTGGCAAGATTTTCAGATAGCAGAACCACCGATAACCAAAGGAGTTTCTCTTGATGATATTGAATCATGCATCAAACATGGTACTACTCTTCATTCAGAATTATTTCAGTTTCCATGTCATACACAAGCCGTAGAGAGATGCGTCAAGCTCGTTACAGACGCTGCTGGATCAGTCTGCGGACCTACAAACAGAGACGGTTGGATTCGTGCTACATTAGAATCAAGGAAAAAACAGCCAAAATTTGACACAAAAGCAAATTACTAAATAGTCTTCAGCAAGAACCCTTTCTAGAGGGAGGTTGGTTGGGGAAAGGGTGGTAACTCCGCTAAGGCACGAAATAACGTTTCTTAACTGTCTCAAGCCAATATAAAGGAGGAGAGACATCCTAATTTATTACTGTTCCCTTTTTCAAGTAAATACAGAATCATACTTAATTGTCATTTTTAAGTTAAATTCAGCCCTCTTGTGGCAGCTGAAGATATTAAGCATATGAAAAGGCATTTTTCGAAAACGAATTCTCATCATTTAAGAATCTTAATCATCCTATTAGATAATTCTAAGATAACATTTTATAATAGTTTGATAAACTTAAAATAGAAGCATTTTTTTCCTTTTTACCCAAAATTGTGTTAACTTTAGCCCCCTGGTGGCAGCTGAAAATATTAAACAAATGAACTCATATTTTGGCAGGTATATATCGTCCACTAAATGCAACTTTTAATCACTATTAGAACTTCATACTAGAAAAAAAGTATTTTTCGCTCCACCCTAATACACATATATATACATTATATACATACACACATATTATATATATAATACACATATATATATATATATATATATATATATATATATATATATACACACACACATAAACATATATATACACATATATATATATATATATATACTCACATATATATATATAGATACACACACACACACATATATATATATATATATACATATATATACACACACACACACATATATATATATACATATATGTTAACCCCTCCGTCTATGGCCCTGGGGTGGTTCGGAATCGACGGGGGTTCTGGTTAGGAGGCAGCAACGGATATTTCTTCTATAACATTCTAATTCTTTTCTCTCGCTTTATGGGGTCGGTAGTTGTTAATTCTTCTCTTTCTGTAATACTCTGATACTTTCTCTGATACTAAAAGTATCGACTTTTCTTTATACTTATCGACTTTACTGACTAAGTTCTTCTGAAGAGAGCACGGCTCGAAGGGAAAAATAAAAAGTTTCTCTTACTGTAATTTACTTCTAAAAATATACAGTTAGTGTTCTGAATTTACAGGGGTAGAGGTTCGACCTCTTTCGACCATGGCTCAGGCCGGAATCTAAAAAAATTAAGGAGGCAAGGGGCCTCTGCCCCTCCGCGCAGCGAGGCTGCTAACAAGGGAGTCTCGTAGCAGTGACCAAAGCAGAGAGCCGTAATGAAGTGCAATTCATTTTACAAATACATGTATAATATAAGCCTAAATGTTGGGGAACGGCAGTTGAAGGTTACGTTTCCCCCCTTTTAAACACATCAGATGTTTGAAAGATTCCAAATAAAATTAAAAAAATAAAAATAAAAACTAATCGTATTTTTTTGCCGAATCTTCATTTCTGAAGCCGATATCATTTCATAGTAGTACATAAGTACAATTTAAGTACACGACTGAGTATGTATTAATTTTGGTTCATTACATTTACGATTACAATTACCAATTAATTCATATTCACTTATTATTGTTTAATTACACTTCTATTAAAGTACATTCTTACATTATATATTAAATCATTACATTTAATTACAGTTTCAATGAAGTACACTACAAGTTATTATTAATTACAGTTTCATTAAAGTACATTACGTCGTTTACCATTCTACAGTGTTTTTTTTATATTTATATATGGTTATAATATATGGTTGTAATATATGGTTATAATATATGGTTATTAGTACAACACAAGTACATGGGACATGACACTAGGAGCTTTAAATTTCCTGCCTTGAAATCGGCCAAAGCGCAATACCGGGGTCCTTGAATTATGTTTTGCACTTAACTTTTGATCTAAACAAGATAGAGCAACAAATTAGGTATCAAAATGAAAGAGCATAAAATTAATAAATAATAATATAATAATAATAAATAAATAATATTAATAATAATAATAATATAATAAAATAAATAAATAAATATAATTAATAATATATAATAATAATATTATCTATCATTTTCAGGAAACAACAGAAACTCAATCACTAGAAAACCATCTACAAGTTACAACTTCACAATGGCATTAAGCAGGAGCTGAGGGAGCTCCGTGGGCGCACAGTTGATATCTCAGAACCTCCACGTACTGTCCACAGGCAGTGTCAACTGGGCCATCTACCAGATCTCTCACTGAAACTTTCCTGGTTGGATACCCTTCAGCTTTTTCAGTGGTTCCCAGCTTCCCACCAACAGACAGGCGTTTCCAGTATTTCCTTAATCTTCAGAATTTACCGGAAAATGCAGGAGGCCCATGGTTCAAGACCTTGCATATGAAACAGTTGAATCTATCATCCCATTCTGGCAGATGGCTAGGATCAAGACAATGACCAAGTACAACGCAATGAAGCTCTTCATGAAACTACATGAGAAACATCGTGCTCTGGTGAAAAGCAAAGGAAGAGCAAGTAACCCTGGAGGAAAAGAGGAGCATTTGTGCTGGAATTAGACAGCCTGTTCGATATAGGAGCTCCAGATGCAATCCAGGAAATACAGAACAACAGACTGTTATCCAAGAGAAGAAAGATGAGGATATCAGGTTCTACGAAGACCAAAAGACTGAGAGGAAAGGTCATATGTCTGGTCATGACAAGATTTTTGAGACAAGATCCCTGCAGCAAGCAGCGAGGAATGAAAGACTGCAGCATAGACAAGAACAAGGTAAAACTATTACTTTGAACGTTACAAAAAGTTTTAAGTTTTACTCCATTGCGATATTTAGCATGTACTTAACAATTACTGTCTAACATGTTGTACTATTTTACAGCTGCAGCAGAACAAGAGCAGTTGTTCATGTGGATGACATTACCTGGGGTGACTCAACTGACAACGACGCTAACACAGAGGACATGGATTACCATCAGCCTCGTCCTGGATGTTCTCACCATCAAGACACTGTGACTAGTGTGACTTTGACGTTTCCAAGGAAGGTCATGGAATGTGATGTCATCTGCAATACAGCTGATCGTCTTGGTTTATCAGACAATCAAGTTTACTGCCATGGTTTCTGCCACCGTTGAAAGCTGGAGGGGCTGATCTGGATAACTTCGTCATCTCAACCTCAACAACACGTCGCAACAGAATGCTGTCCAGGTATAATATCAGCCAGAGTCACATTTCCCAAGTTTGTGAAAACCCCCCACAGTACGCTGCCTACACTGGGATGGAAAGTTGCTCAAAGATGTCTTGGGCAGTGAACCTGGAAGTACCTCAGAGACTTAGCTGTGCTAGTGTCTGGTCCACCTTCATACACTGAAGGAAGTTTATTGGGAGTACCTGTCATCGACAATTCTTCTGGCACAGCTCAGGCTGAGGCTTCAATGGATTTACTGAAGACATGGGAACTTACGGATAATGTTACTGCCCTTGTTTTTGACACTACATCCAGTAACAGTGGAGTTCACAGAGGAGCTGCCAAACTGCTAGAGAAAAATGCTGAACAAAAAGGTGTTTTATCTGGCCTGTCGACATCACATCCTGGAAATCCTAGGAGGAGCAGTTTGGGAGAAGCTGTTTGGGAAGGTGAAGGGGCCAGATAATCCCTGGTTTGAGCATCTGAAGGATGGTTTGGACGGACTTGTCCAAGGAAAACCCAAAGATGCTGCTATCAACAGCAAATGGCTGAAGGAAAAGAAGAACAGTGAAGAAATACTCCAAGACATTCTAACAGCAGAAAGGCTTCCAAGCGCCGACTACAGGGAAATGGCTGAACTGACAGTCATTGTTTCTTGGAGGAACGCCTCCTCGAGGTATTCACTGGAGTCGACCAGGCGCCATTCGTCAGGCCAGATGGATGGCCAAAAACCTGTACTCCATGAAAATGCTGATGTTTGCAGATCAACTGAGTACGACGAAGACACTGTATCAAAGCTGGAAAGACTCAACACCTTCCTTGCGCTGTTCTACACTCCTGTATGGATGATGTCAATGTCTGCTGCAGATGCTCCCGTGAATGATCTAAATCTAATCCAGGACATGTTGAAGTACAAGAAAACTGACCAGAGCTTGCTGATGCAGTACTTAATAAGATGGAAAAAACCACAATGGTACCTGACGCAGGAAGTCGTGCCATTTGCCCTGTTCAGCAGTAGATTGAGTGATACATTGAAGCACGACATTGCTGCTCGTTACATGCCACTGAGAAGCCAGACAGCTTCAGAACAGGAAAGCCTATATTCCAGAGAGTCACAGCTAGACCACCCTGGTTGATCTCATTGGCCCAGAATCACATTTCCTGCTGGACACACTGAACATTGGATCCGAGTGGCTTCTGGAACCTGTCACGTCTTGGCCACAGAATGAGGACTACAGAAAAGCGTTGGACTATGTTAAGAATCTGAAAGCGGTGAATGACATTGCTGAACGTGGTGTCAAGATGATGAGCGACTTTGCAAATGTCATAACAACAGATGCCAAGCAAAGGGACTATCTCCTTCAAGCTGTGGAGTTCAACAGACGCCGCTTGACAGCTTCAAGAAACAAACTCTCAACAACTGACTGTGTAAATGTCATTATGAAATTAATCATCATGTAATGCTTTCACTTCTTGATCGATTAGACTTGTGACAAAATGTTAATCTCTCAAATTTGTGTCATGAATAAGGCGCCTGTCTTCCTTGAGTGTGAGAAAACGAATTTTGTGATATTTCTGAAATCTTTGTATGTACCAATGTGCCATTTCTTGTTCCAAGACTATCATAATTGTAAGTTGAAAGAGGATTAAAAACACTTTAATTTTGGTCCTATTTTTTGCTCTATCTTGTTTAGATAAAAGTTATAGTGCAAAACATGATTCAAGGGACCCCGGAACTGGTGCTTTTGGCCGATTTCAAGGCAGAAAACTTAAAGCTCCATGCGGCAATGCTTACCAACAACCTAGGTCAAAATGGTTGTGATTTTCGGCCTTTTCAGGTCAAAAAGCATGGGAAAAAGTACAGAAACCTATGAAAATAAGAAAAAGTTGATTTTTGAACAGGGCTAACATGACACACATGATATAACATAACGCATGATAATGTTATAAATTCGAATCAGAGCGAAAGGAGATTTTTATCTTTGAAGCGTTCGCTTATGCCATAGTTAGCGGAATTTGATAACTTACCTCAGCATTTTCGAGTTCATTGCGGGAGGTGATATAATTAAACATAAAAATAAAAATAATACGAGAACGTATTTGTGCGTTTTCGAACGAATGCATAAAGTTTTGCGTTTCATAGATTGACACGAGTAAAAATGAATATTTAATAAAATTTATATAGGATAATGGTCAAGATAAGATATGGACGTATAGATGAATATGGTTGAATAATAATATTTATACTACATAGCATATAAATAATGACTTCTATAGAGTGTACAGTTTTTAGTATGATGTTAAAGAATTTTCATACATTGAATACTAGAGATATGATGAAGGGAAATTAATGACGGGAAAATGTGACGTCATAGTTATTGAATTTGTACGTATAGTACAAATCATTATTAGGAAAGATAAATTAGAGAAATACAGTAATGAATAAAGAAGTACAAATCGAAATTCTATCTAAAACTCGCTTAGGCGATTTTGGTTTCTCATGTAAAAATGAATATGAATTATTCATTGTTCATTTTTACAGTTCCCCCTCTAAAATGGTATTAATTAATACAATAATATAATACAATTAATACAATACAATTGAGAAAATAACATCGAATGAATTCAAATTAGATGATGACGAATTCTTTTTTTTTTTTTTTTTAATACAATTTTATACAGAACGAGTTCGGGTGGTTGGGTACAATGCAGAGTAATTAAATTTTTAACATGACACCTGCTTAGAGAGTTTTATAAAGTTTAAAAATTTAAAGATTAAAACTTTAATTTTAGACAAACAATTAAGTTAGACAAACAATGGTAGTTAAATTTTTTTACAAACTTTTATTTTTCTGTGGGAAAAATTACATACATAATGTGTAGTAGATAAAAGGGAAAAACGTAAATCGTACAATCTATAAACTAATTTTTATTGACTTGTAGGTACAAATCGAATTACGTAGTGGATGATGTATAGACCTGTGGTCTAGTGTGTATTTGTGTGTACTAGGTACAAAGTGTGTATCTTACAATTTCGAGGGACAAATTAGCTGAGAGGATTGTTCAATTAACTGAATAAATGCATGAGCAAGATATATTAGAAAGCAAAAATAATTAAGATTAAACTACATAGTTAGCACTTACGCGCAATGAAATAGTTTGTGATATCTAATGATTTTAGCATAAGGTTTGTGTATATATAGTGTGCATACATGCGTGTGTATGTGTAGGGATTTGGAAGGTTTTTGAATTAACAAAGTTTAAAAATAATGTATAATAATTTAAGATGGGTTTAGGGTTATAAAACCTTTTAAGTTTAAGTCAATTATTGTTAAAATCTAATTACAGGTAGTATTTATGATGGTGTATGCATATGAGTTTCATGTGAAAGTGACTTGAAGTACGGAAAAAAAATGAATTCGAATATGTATCAAAAGTAATAGAATTCAATTAGAATTATCGATTGCACGTAATTAAATCAGTTACACATATATTAAGGTAATAAAAAAAACGTACTTAGAGGACCTTACAAGTAATGAAAGTAAATCTCACGGTTTTAAAATTGAATTTTGACACACAATTAATTAAATTCGACTACGACAATTACTCAGTATTAATCGAATTAAAAAATAAAAAAATAAAAATTGAAAATAGAAATCAATTATAAACTATAATGAACTAAACATATGCTGTAATATAAAAAAACACAACCTAATTTGAGGTTATGTTCCATAGTACCAAAGAGGAATTAAGTATGGTTGAACCATTTCTCTGGTTGACACGGTTGAACCGGGGTTGGGGTGTTACAATAAAATAAAAATAAAAAAAACAAAGTTTGGAGTACTACATTCGGGGAATTGAGTGACTAAGCAGCGGGTATAAGTCTGAAATTGACAATTACGTCTTTTTGTGAGCACTTTGCTTTTTTAAATTGCTTGTCACACTACTTAGAACAAAAAATTAAGAGTTCAAACAAAATGGAGGGACGGCATGTTCCTCAGCATAGTAATTTAAAAAGGAGTCATTGGGACAAGATCGATTAATTATTACACAACTATTATTATCACATATACATTACAATGATTATCAAAGTCATTATAAACAATTGTAAGAACTGTTTTGGTTACAAATAATAAAATACATAACTATATATTTATATACGCAACAATGGCATGAAAAGAAAAGACAAATCGGTCAATTTCCTTCTCACAAACAAAAAAAAAAGATTAACTAAAGACAAACGGGTCAATTCAGGTTGAATTTAATTCTCTTTTACAACAAAAAAAAAGGTTGAATTAAATTCTTAAATTACATTTTCTTAAATTAAATTCTCTTAAGTTACAAAGAAAAAGTTGAATTCAATTGACTGCATTGAAATGACTGGGGACTTGAAAACTAACTTGGGACTTGAAAACCAACTTGGGACTTGAACTCTATCAAGTATCTTTAAACTGTCTGACTTGAACTCTATCAAGTATCTTTAAACTGTCTGACTTGAACTCTATCAAGTATCTTTAAACTGTCTGACTTGAACTCTATCAAGTATCCTGAAACTGTCTAACTTGAAATTAACTGGAAATGGAAAATGACTGCACTTGATCTCTATCAAGTGGAGACTATTAACCTCTGGGTTTGGTTGACCCTCTTGGTGCAACCGACTTACTTGAAATGCAATCAAGTATCTTGAAACTGTCTAACTTGAACTCTATCAAGTATCTTGAAACTGTCTAACTTGAAACTGTTTTCAAGTATCTCTATAACTCTATAAACTCTCTGTAAACTCTCTCTTTCTTAATTTGCAAGTCAATTCAATTCAATAATTTGAAAAAATTTGCAAACGAAAGTAAAAAAATGTAAACAATATTTCACTCTAATGTACGCGAAGGTACGGTACTATTATGTTTGGTACATAAAATAAAATTATTCTATACTGACTATAATAGTGAAATTAACTCTCTTACATTTAACTTCTCTTACATTTAACTTCTCTTACATTTAACTTCTCTTACATTTAACTTCTCTTACATTTAACTTCTCTTACATTTAACTTCTCTTACATTTAACTTCTCTTACATTTAACTTCTCTTACATTTAACTTCTCTTACATTTAACTTCTCTTACATTTAACTTCTCTTACATTTAACTTCTCTTACATTTAACTTCTGTGAAAATTACTGTTTCACTAAAAAAATGTATCACTGGTGTCTGAATGTTCACTGTGTTTTGTGTTAATTCTGGCTTGATACTCATTATTAACTGTTAATAATACTGACTTTTCAAATGTTTACAAATTACTTAAAAAGACAAACTGTACTTAAAATTTTCTATGGCGAAATCCTTAGAGACGTGTCCTGAAGACATGTCTTGCTGGCTACTTCTTCTTGGATGAAAACTAGGCGTGGATAACTTGGAGTCGTGACACACCGGTTCAAGGGTGGATGTTACGAACTAGAAGTCGTGACACGCCGGTTAACTGGTTTTATCCTGATGCAGGGTAATTTCTATCCTGGCCAAAGAGTGCCCACTTGTTAAAATCCTCTTCTAAAATATTCTTCTAATCCTGGGGCAGGGTCGCCAGACTGTTAACCCCTCCGTCTATGGCCCTGGGGTGGTTCGGAGTCGACGGGGGTTCTGGTTAGGAGGCAGCAACGGATATTTCTTCTCGCGATGCTTTTCGTCTATAACATTCTAATTCTTTTCGGTCGCCAGACTGTTTGACCCAATATCTTCTATGGTGCTTGGGTTCTCTCTTTCGCTCGCTTTATGGGGTCAACAGTTATTAATTCTTCTCTTGCTATAATACTCTGATACTTTCTCTGAGGCTAAAATTATCGACTTTTCTTTTATAACTTATCGACTTTACTGACTAAGTTCCTCTGAAGATAGCCTAACTCGAGGGGGAAAATAAAAAGTTTCTCTTACTGTAATTTACTTCTTAAAATTTACAGGTAGTGGTCTGAATTTTACAGGGGTAGAGCTTCGACCTCTTTCGACCATGGCTCAGGCCGGAATCTAAAAAGTTAAGGAGGCAAGGGGCCTCTGCCCCCTCCTCGCAGAGAGGCTGCTAACAAGGGAGGCTCGTAGCAGTGACCAAAGCAGAGTCCCGTAATGAAGTGCAGTTCATTTTACAAATACATGTATAATATAAGCCTAAATGTTGGGGGAAGGCAGTTGAAGGTTAAGTTCCCCCCTTTTAAACACATGATCAGATGTTTGAAAAATTCCAAATAAAAATAATAAAAAATAAAAATTAAAAAACTAATTTGTATTTTTCGCCGAGTCTACATTTATGAAGGCGATATAATTTCATAGTAGTACATAAGTACAATTTGAGTACATGACTGAGTACGTATTAATTTTGGTTCATTACAATTACGATTACAATTATGGATTACTTCACATTCGCTTATGATTGTCCATTACAGTTCTATTAAAGTACATTCTTACATTATATATTAAGTCATTACATTCAATTACAGTTTCATTGAAGTACATTACAAGTTATTAATTACAGTTTCATTAAAGTACATTACGTTATATTAAATTAAAGTATTACAGTTAATTACAATTAAACAGTACTATAACTTTGTTTTGTTTTTTACAGTGTTTCATATTAATAGACAATTAAGATGTTAGAAATATAATACAGGGGGGCACGGGAACCAAGTGTTTTTGGAATAATCAGGAAATATTTATTTATTTTTGTAAAGAAAATATATTGGTAGAACAACATTCGTAAGAACATAGCATTTCATGTCATAATAATCATGTACCGAAAATTATATCTGGCATATGATGTCCTTGGCCGTCGACGCATTGTTGAAGGCGTTTACGAAAATTGGCCTCCACTCTTCCCAGCAGGTCTCTGTTGATTTGGATGATTTGTTGACGGATCGCTTCCTTCAATGCATCTAATGTACGGGGCTTGTCCTCGTAGACACGTGACTTGAGGTACCCCCATAGAAAGAAGTCACATGTGGACAAGTCAGGGGACCGAGGGGGCCATGCAATGTCACCAAATCTCGAAATGAGATGGTTGGGAAACAGGGGGCGAAGAACAGCCATTGACGCTCTGGCGGTGTGTGGCGTGGCCCCATCTTGCTGAAACCACAAATGTCGACGAGCAATACGCCTTCTTCGTAACTCAGGGATGAAAAAGGTGTTCACCATCTCAATGTAACGCCCAGATGTTATGGTAACGGTAACCCCATTTTGTTCGAAGAAATAGGGACCGATGACGCCAAACTTTCCCACCGCGCACCAAACTGTAACCTTAGGGCTATGCAGCGGTTTTTCATGGAGTTGTCGCGGATTTTCAGCAGCCCAATACCGACAGTTTTGATTGTTGACGGCCCCATTAAGGTGGAAATGGGCTTCATCACTCATTACCACCATCATGTTTTCATTCTGCTCATAAAGTGCAAGCATTTCCTGTGCAAAATTCAGTCGTTGGGGCAATCGTTTACATTCAATTCCTGCACCATCGCTAACTTGTATGGGTGAAAATGTAATTCTTCATGCAAAATCCGTCTAACAGTACGATTGCTGATTCCGAGTGCAGCTGAATGTCTCCGAGCAGAGCGGCCTGGGCTTTGCAACATCGCTTGTCTGACCCTTTCAACGTTCTCTGGAGTACGCACAGTGCGTTGCGGCCCCTTCGGTTTTGTTTTCATTATTGAGCCTCCTGTTCGAAGATTGTTAACCCAACGTAAGATTGTGTCACGAGCGGGAACAGAGTCATTTCGATGAATGTTGAATCTGCGGCGAAACGCACGCTGAACTGCTGTCACTGACTCGCCACTCCTAACAAAATGATCATACGCGAACATGCGGTGTTCTAACGTCCACTGCTCCATGATGGCACCTGAAAGATAAAGGTGAGTGTTAGTTAAAGTTAAATGCTATGAACCCAGGAATGGAATGCTACCTACCGCACGCCCCTCCCATTCCTAATGGCCGATTACTAGCTATTCAAAAAACACTTGATTCCCGTGCCCCACCCTATACAAAGTACATGGGCATATACGGTATGGATTTATATACAACATAATATGTTATAATATGTTATAACATGTTATAAATTTGAAATCAGAGCGAGAGGAGATATTTATCTTAGAAGCGTTCGATTTTGCTGTCATTAGCGAATTCGATCACTTACCTCAGCATTTATGAATATCTTGTGAGGGGTGAACGCACTTGAAAAAAATAATGAAAAAAAATAATACGAGAACGTATTTGCGCGTTTTCGAACGAATGCATAAAGTTTTGCGTTTCACGAGCAAAATGAACATTTAATAAAATTGACATAGGATAATGGTCAAGATAAGATATGGACGTATGAGGGCGGGGGATATGGTCGAATAATAGTTATATTTATACTACATAACATATAAATAATGACTTCTATAGAGTGTACAGTTTTTAGTATGATGTTAAAGAATTTTCATACATTGAATACTAGAGATATGATGAAGGGAAATTAATGACGGGAAAATGTGACGTCATAGTTATTGAATTTGTACGTATAGTACAAATCATTATTAGGAAAGATAAATTAGAGAAATACAGTAATGAATAAAGATGTACAAATCGAAATTCTATCCAAAACTCGCTTAGGCGATTTTGGTTTCTCATGTAAAAATGAATATGGATTATCATTGTTCATTTTTATATATATATATATATATATATATATATATATATATATATATATATATATATATATATAACATCATAAGTTCCAGGCAATTGGAGGCGTACCATAATAGCAATTTCAGCAATCTTATCTTTGTAAAATATTCCTTTTTAAGATAATAACAACGATGTTTACGTAAAGGATCTTGTCCGAATAAAAGTTTTCTTCTTGTGTGTTACAATTTATTTTATATAAAAAGACTGTTTTGTACTAACACTTCGAATTATATTGTTAGTTTATTTCATTCATGCGGCTAATAGTTTCCTCATTATTATTATTATTATATAAGAATTTTATTTTCCATGATGTTTTAAATAATAATAATAAGTTTTTAATTACAAATATAAATATAAGGCGGATGGAATAGAGCATGTATGCTATATGAAAGATGCTAAACCTAAAATACGTGAACTAATGACCTAGATTTACTGAGCGAGAGAGAGGTTCCCATTCCTGACTCTGTGTGTGTGTGTGTGTGTGCCGTCCTCAGTTCGTAGTTTATCGAGAATTAATTTCATCTGAAAGCATGAATTTTCGTATCTTAGAATAAAAAGAGAATTACAAAATTAATTAATACTTTGTTTTCCCCATAATAATAATAAAAATAATAATAATAACAGAGACGATGTAAAGGATTAACACAGTTACAAATTGGCGGCAAACCGCATTCCGATACCTCTTTGGTTTTGGAGTGCCTCGGGCTATTCACGTGCGTGTAAAGTGATTCGAATTTTACATCGTTACATATTTTTGTTTCTTGCAATAAAAAGAGAAGTTGATTTTTGGAGACATTTTATATAGAGAGGATTGACAAAAATGGATGTAATTTATTTACTAAACCCCGCCATCGATACCCGTGACACTTTCGTTTCATTTTCAATTTTTAAATAATTATTCATTATGATTAAGATTTTTTCTTTTAAATGTACAATTGGATTAAATAGTAATTGAAGTCCGTTTTTCGGTTTTCATACGTTGATGATATCATTTAGTTGAATATTCATACGATATGTCACGGTTTACCTTTCTCATTAAGCCAAGGTCGATATTAAATTTCTCTCTTTTTTTCAATTTTCCCTCTCTAAATATATATAAACTGCGTTCGCACTTATTAAGCAGATTACATTTTCTCCAATGTTTTCAAAAGTTTTTCCCCGATTTCAATGAAATTTGTAGCAAATAATCACTATATATAGCAGCATTGATGGTATTCATTTCGATAAAATATTTTGATAATTAAAATAATTCTCATTTTATTGAAAAATATGTAAAATATTGTGTTCCGAATTATTAAGCAAGTATTCTATTTACGGATCTAAATGGTCAAAATGGGTAAGAAGAAGAATTTAACATTAACTGAGAAAAGAAAAACACTCAAATTACTCGCTGAAAATATAAAATCTATTGAAATTGCGAAGCGGTTTGGCAGAGCTTATCGAACTTTAAACAAGTTTGTAGCGGAGGGTACCAAACTGAGGCAGCGAAGTGATAAAGGAGCTATAAGGAAAGTGACAAGGCGGCAGATATCCGTAATCAAGCGCAAATTGCAAAGCATCCATTGTCCTCAAGTAAAGAGGTTTTTGAGCAGGCTGGCATACATAATGTACCAAGAACATCTCGATGTGAAATCCTCCAAACAATTGTCAAGACGTGTAAACCTACGATTCAGACACCATTAACACCCAGGTACAAGAAGCAGCGTGTTGAATGGGCGCGTCAGTACGTGAAAACAGATTTTAATACTGTATTTATTGTTCACCGATGAATGAAAAGCAACCCTTGAGGAACTTGATGTTTGGTCAAGAAGATGGATAGCTGAGAGCCAATTGGTTTTGATACTAAAATACATATTAACTAGAACCTCTGGTTCATATTAACGTATAACTAAGTTATTACTTAAGTGTATACAGTTGTATAAGCTGGAAGACCCTCTAGTCTGCATAAATTGGACTTGAGGGTTGATTCATTATATTACTTATAACGCATGTGTCTAAAGATCTAGCGAACTATTACTGATGGATCTGCAGTAAATGCTCCTAAGCTATTGTTATATCAATATTTACAATTAAAAGTATTGACATATTCACTTAAATTCTGCAAAACAAATTTATCCAAAACGTTTCTCATTATAATCCTAATTCATGCTTTATTTTTTCTTTCACAGGCTTAAGAAATGACAAAAAGTACAATTTCTGATGAGATTAGATATAAAATAATACAGGGTGTCCATAAATGATTACTCTGATTAAAGCATCCTATAACTTTTAAATAAACACTCGTATTCAAACAGTTTTAATCATAAGTAGTTAACATACAAAGTTTTGATACATAGTTAATGAACTTAATAAGCTTCCATATGTGCACCCCTAGTGGCACGTAAAATGTCTAAACGGTATTCACACTCACGCCACACATTTTCCAACATTTGTGGGTTAACTGTTGCAATTGCATCCGTAATGCGTTCTCGCAATGTCCTGATATCTGGAACAACTGTTGCATAAACCAAATCTTTAACATGACCCCAGAGAAAGAAATCCAGCGGGGTAATGTCTGGTGATCTTGGGGGCCATCGATTTGGACCATCGATTTGGAAATGTTGAGTCGAGAGTTTCACGAACATGCGCCCAATGAGAGGGTGCCCCATCTTGTTGGAAGATGACATTTGGCTGCCTGTCCTGCAGCTGGGGATGGCGTAATTGGTGAGCATATCCAGGTACACAGTTGCGGAAACAGTGTTCTCAGCGAAGAAGAAAGGACCAATTATCTGGTCATGCATTAGTCCACACCAGACATTGATCTTCGGACTGCCCCGAATATGCTCCCTTACGGCACGTGGGTTTTCCGATCCCCAAATACGCACATTGTGTCTGTTGACTCTACCACTAAGATGAAACGTAGCCTCGTCTGAAAAGCAGACACGTAACAAGAAGTCATTATCCTCGTCAATGCTGTTCAAAATGTCAATTGCGAATTGTTCTCGTTTTGGACGATCATCAGGCTTCAGTTCTTGAACAATTTGTACCTTGTAGGCGTGTAACTTCAAACGTTTGTGTAACACCTTGTGCACCGTAGACTTCGGTATCTTTAGTTGGCATGAAGCTTGTCTCACCGATTTCCTTGGTGACCGTGTGAAAGCAGTTTGAATGTTTTCCACCGTCCCATCGGAAACTGATGGTCTACCACTGCTCTTTCCCTTTTCGACATTTCCAGTTTCCAAGAATTTTTTCATCCACGACTTAATTAACTTCACATCAGGTGGATTCTTTCCATACTTTGTTCTGAACCTTCGCTGAACACGGACAGGAGATTTTGTTTCTGCAAGCCACACAACACATTGTGCCTTCTGTCACAGACGCCATCTTAACTGAACAGCTACTACAGCGCTCCTAGCGGCGAATGCGGTAGACGAAACACACCAGCTCAGAAACTCTATGCGTGTACGAGATCACCTGTAAAAAGAAAACGGATGTAAGATTCGTCATTAAAACATGAGAGCATACTTTTTTCAGGGTAAATATTTATGGACACCCTGTACATTTGCATGGTGAGGGACTGAGTCAAAGAAAAATAAGTGAATCTACAGGCGTTTCCAAAACTGGTGTACAAAAAATCTTGGCTCGTCACAGATCAAATGGGACCCCAGCTGATCGTCCTAGATCAGGGAGGCCCTCTAAGCTTTCTCCATCTGATCTACAATATCTAAAGATTACTTCCCTTCGAGACAGACACAAATCCAGCACTTCACTTGCGGCGGATCTCGAAAAAACAACAGGTGTCTCAGTTGATCCTTCTACTGTACGAAGGAAGCTTAATTCAGTAGGTCTCAGATGTCCAATACTTGTGTTCCAAAGCACATTTTCTTCTCTTCTCTTTATTTCAATTCCTTAAAAGTGGCTTTTTTGCTGCAACACGTCTTTTAAGACCTACTGATTAAGTTTCCTTCATACAGTAAAGGGATAAACTGAGACACCTATTGTTTTTTCGAGATCCGCTGCAAGTGAAGTGCTGGATTTGCGTCTGTCTCGAAGGGAAGTAATCTTTAGATATTGTAGATCAGATGGAGAAAGCTTAGAGGGCCTCCCTGATCTAGGGCGATCAGCTGGGGTTCCATTTGAGCTGTGACGAGCTAAGATTTTTTGTACACCAGTTTTGGAAACGCCTGTAGATTCGCTTATTTTTCTTTGAGTCAGTCCCTCACCATGCAAATGTATTATTTTATATCTAATCTCATCAGAAATTGTACTTTTTGTCATTTCTTAAGCCTGTGAAAGAAAAAAACAGCATGAATTAGGATTATAATGAGAAACGTTTTGGATAAATTTGTTTTGCAGAGTTTAAGTGAATATGTCAATACTTTTAATTGTAAATATTGATATAACAATAGCTTAGGAGCATTTACTGCAGATCCATCAGTAATAGTTCGCTAGATCTTTAAACACATGCGTTATAAGTAATATAATGAATCAACCCTCAAGTTCATTTTATACAGACTAAAGGGTCATCCAGCTTATACAACTTATACACTTAAGTAATAACTTAGTTATACGTTAATATGAACCAGAGGTTCTAGTTAATATGTATTTTAGTGTCAAAACCAATTTTCATACAACAGATTATCTAATAGTTATCAGATCGACAGTGGTCTCTGACTTTTGCACAGTACTGTGTATATATATATATATATATATATATATATATATTTCTCCTGTACTGTATATTGATGGTTATACTCCATCGTTTTGTATTTCTTATATTATTTTCTTAGTTTTTATTTTATATATATTCCTCGTTCGTATTTCTTATATTATTATTATTTTTATTTTCTTTATCATATATATTCCATCGTTTGTATAGGATTGTATATTTATTTTCTATATATTTCGCGAAATTGATTCCAATAATTCGTCTAAATAAACAGAATGATGTAATGGTGTTTTATTTAATTCTTGTGGTTGTATTTCTTTTATTGTTAATATTGGGATTCGTTTAAATAATTAGTTCTCTTGCTGAACAACTATAAGGAGAAAGTCGCTCTTGTCTTTAATAAATAAGTAATTAAATTAAATGGTTTTGCATAGCAACTCACCCTAATAAGGTACACCTGAACATAAATAAATTAAAAAACATTATTTGTCAACTCATGTAAATAAAATTAAAATAAATGGTGGTATCTAGCAACTTATGCTA
Organism: Bathynomus jamesi; assembly: GCA_023014485.1. Lineage (NCBI taxonomy): Eukaryota > Metazoa > Arthropoda > Malacostraca > Isopoda > Cirolanidae > Bathynomus > Bathynomus jamesi. The sequence goes on from JAJOZX010000486.1 coordinate 1,111,712, forward strand.
ATAAGGTACACCTGAACATAATTAAATTAAAAAACATTATTTGGCAACTCATCTATAAATAAATAATTAAAATGGTGGTATTTGCCAACTCTCCTTATATAAATAAATAAATATATAATGCTCTCTAGTAACTCCTCCTCGCTACGCTGAATTCTACCTCAACTTCTCGTCGATTGAATCTCGCTCTGGCAAAGGTGGCAAAGTTGGAGGAAAATTTCTTTACCACTCGTCGATTGAATCTCGCTCTGGCAAAGGTGGCAAAGTTGGAGGAAAATTTATTTTCCCGGAGAATCATTTCTCGCCCGCTTTTGCCTGCCCAGAATCACTACCCGCAAGGGAATAAGAGTTCATCTCGCCCAGGCAGACTAATTCGAGCAGCATTGAATTCGCTTGGACCCCGCAGACAAGCAACGCTTCGTTTTTCTTCGCCGAAGTGCACGCGACAGTAGTATTGGCTGCTAAAAGTATAACCCAGGACATCGCAGAAATAAGACACTTCTATTTGAGCGCGTTCTACGATAGTATGTGTCTTCACTAGAGACCCAGGGCTTGCTGGGGCCAAGCCGGAGGGGCAGGTTGGGGGGTTTCACTAGAACCCGTCTATCGATGCGTGCATCAATAGGATCTGACGAAGGAGGTCTGAGGCTTAGCCCGCTGCGGACCAGATCAGGGTTCGCTCGAACTGCATCCAGAATTGCACTCGAACTTTGGCATGACATCACCTCTCGGGGGAAATGCATGTCAGGGCTAGAGGTTTCCCAAGACCACGGTGCGACTCTAATCACCCCGTCTCCGTGTATGGAAACTGCAATCCTGATAACCAAGCCTGAGGGGAGGCGGCGCTCATAAGTCCGCCATGAGTCATCCCCCTCAGGAGATGCGGCCAGAGCCCATATCATACACCACCATTCTCACCCCCCCCTCCTGCCCGATGGCCGACCCCTGGCGACCCTATCTCGCGACACATTTACAAGATGGCGACCGCAACGCCCCAAAAACAAATGCGAATCAAAATCAAGCAACATCGAAGAAAGCAACGAGAAGCTACATCATCTCGGAAGTTTTCACGAGGGCACGCGTGCCCTTCATCCGAATTTACGGTGAGCACCCTACGTTCACCGCAGTATGCAGGGAGGAAGACGCGTCGAAGCTTCTGGCGCCTGAAACTAAAGAGTCGCTTCGTACGCGGGCATACAAATCCAGGTGCCCCCTAATATCAGAGCCAAGAGCTCTGTCTTTATGAGAAAACTCGACCGCCACATCGGAGGCCGGACTAAGGAAGAAATAAAAGAGGAATTAGAAAAGGAGAACACGTGGGCAAAGTTGAAGAAGTCACAAAAATCAAAGACTTCACCCACGTCGTTAAAGTTGAATTAAGACCCCCGAGATGGCGCACAAAGCAGCGGAATCAGGACTGTTACTATTCCACATGTTCGTGACCCCTCTCAGATCACCGTGGACGAATTTATAACTGTCCTGACTTGTTTTAACTGCTATAAATTCGAGGAGCACCCATCGAAGGACTGTCCCACCAAAACATCACGGTCTGCTCCGAATGCGCAGCAGTGGGACATAAGTGGACCGAATGTAAGGCCACAAAAAGAAGTGCATCAACTGCCACGGCCCGCACCGCACACTGGCAATGGCATGCCCGAAGAAGAAGGAGGCCATCCGACTGAGGAAGGAAAAAACTCAGGAGGACTCGGCCGTAAAAGAGCTGCAACCGTACAGAGCTGCAGTCAAACAGTCCCTCGAGGAGGCTCGCTCCCACCTCAGTCCCACAGAAATCGTGCTCGAAAACTCAAACAGCCTGACCCTACTGACATGCGTCATACACGCTCATCTCCTCAATATGGGCACCCCAGGCACATACTCGAACACCTAAATGACATGCTCAGGAGAAACGGCATGCCGGAAGTCAACGCCCCCGACGATGTCCCCTCGGCATCTATCTTCGCGGCACGACTTCCAGAAAGGACAACTGCCACCTCCGACGAATCAGACAGTGAATCAGAACCTGAGCCCGAACCGTACCCAAACCCGTCTCTGCCCCAGTATCAGATAACGAAGCGGAATCTTACACGGATGCCCCACGACCCCGCCGCACTCGTGCGGGAATACGGGAGGCACAAAAGTGAAGCCCCAACCGGGCAAACCTCTTGCCCCAAATCTCCTGAGAAGCCGAACACTGAATCCTCTAAGCCGTTACCGAAGAAGATTGCTCGTACCCAACACAAGGCCTCAGATCTGGGGCTAAGGATCGTCGCGAAGGCCTCCAACCCCTTCCCTGAACCCATGGTGCTATCCCAACTGGTGAAAGGGCTGAGAGAGGATCTTATAAGTACACCTTCGAAGAGAACTTGGACACCACTTATGACATCCCACTCTTGATGAACAACGAGAAATCACTGTCACGGTGAGGACCTCGACGTTCTCCCGGACCGGCATACAAAAAAATTCGTTCAGGAAATGCGACGCGCTCCCCCACAGGCACTGAACCAAAAAGCAAAACACAATCAACATGCACGCGCAACAACTAACCTAACGATTCTTCAGCAAAATGTACTGCATTGGCAAACGCACAAGACGTCTCTGGCCAATACCTACAGACTAATCGACCCAGACATCATCCTCATTAACTCACACAGCCTAAAGGCACCCCAGCAAATAAAACTGTTCAATTACAACATCATACAATCGAACAGATCGCAAGAACTGCATGACGGTGTTGCAATTGCCGTCAAACGTGGTCTTCGCTTCGAAGAGATCACAAGCTTCGAAGACGAAACACTGGCAGTGAGGTTAAGACTGGGCCACGAAGACCTCATCATTGGGACGACATACTGCCCCCCGAGGAGGGGCACCATCTCATCAGCAGATATTATCAAACTTCTGAACTACAACTGCCCAGTTTACATCATCGGAGACCTGAATGCCAGACATGTGGACTTCGACGATAACTACAGCAACCATTACGGGAAACAACTGGCAGAAATAAACAGAAGGGGGAAAATGAAGTGGCTAGGGCCACATTTTCCAACTTTTTACGGCAGGAACGGAACGATGCCCGACAAAATTATTGCCAATAATCTGGCATACCTCAACACTCATCACTATCCTGGCCCCACCACACCCAGCGACCACGTCCCCATCATCATGAAGATTGCCTGCTCTCCTTTACAAGTCCCAATCCGTCCCCGCCCCTCCATCCGCAAGACGAACTGGGAGGAGTACCAGGCTGATCTCGCCCAACACGAGCCCTCAGAACTGAATGGTGGGGGGATAGCAGCAATTGAAGCTGCCACGGCAGACCTTCTGAAGGCGCTGAAGACTGCCAAGGAAAAACACGTACCCACCATCACCCACCGCATTCTGCCACACCCCTCCCCCTCCGAAGAAATCGATACCATCACACGCCAACCAATTAAACGTCGTCAGGAACCAGATGGACAACGGCATAAATTACCTGCATAACAAACTGCAATACAACATCCTCAGAGCCCGACTACGAGGCTTGTGGATTGAAAAAGAACACGACATGTGGAACGCGCTCGTCGACAGGATAGACGTAGAAAGAGACCCAAAAACCTTCTGGTCACAGATAAGGAAACTAAAAGGAACATCCAAAGCTGAAAAATTCAAGACACTCCGGAATGAAAACGGAAGACCTCTCATCTCGGACCAAGAAATAGCGGAAAGCTTTCGAAATCGTCTCAGAAGAACGTTCAACATAAGTGATGAAGAAAATGACCTGTTCGACGAAGACAATGAACAAGGGTCACACGCAGTGGCTGGAAGACAACCACGAAAGGATCCTACCAACGGATAGGGCAGAACCCCTAAATGCCAACTTCAGAATTACGGTGAAAGAGGTCACTGACACGATCAGCCTCTTTAAAGAAAAGGCACCAGGCCCCTCCGGAATCACGAAAACCCTGATCCAAAAGTCGCCCCCGAACATACACGAAGAGATAGCAAACATATTTAGCGCCAGTCTCTCCATCGGATACTTCCCAAAAGCATTAAAAACCGCAAAAATCATCATGATCCCTAAAGGAGGGAAATCCGCAGAGTTCATCGAGAACTATAGACCCATCAGCCTGTTAGAAGTACTCGGCAAAACCCTGGAAAAAATACTCCTTCGGAAACTGAATTTCCACCTCACGGTCAATGGTGCACTTTCAGACGCCCAACATGGATTCAGGAAAAAGAGAGGCACAGCCACAGCCCTCGCCATTCTGCACGAAACGGTGGCAAACAAACTAGCGTTCAGCAGAAGAGTCTCGATAGTACTGAGAGATGTGAAGGCCGCCTTCGACAAAGTGTGGCACCAAGGATTACAATACCGCATCCTCGAACAGAACATGGAAGCAAACTTAGGAAAAATCCTTTGTAGCTTCCTCAAAGATCGAAAAGCTTACGTCCAACACAAGACCCACACTGGCAAGCTCTTCGACATCCAGGCGGGAGTGCCCCAGGGAGCGATACTTTCGCCCACTCTGTACAACCTGTACATCGCCCAATGCCTCCGCCCCCACCACACACCCGAGAAGTCATCTACGCGGACGACATCACGCAAATAGTAACATCAAACCTCAGCAAAGAGCAACACGCCAACAGGCTGAAGAGACAAATTGAAAGAATCAATGAATTCGAGGAACGTTGGAAAATTCAGACAAACCAACAGAAATTCACAGTTATTAACATTGGCCGCAGGAACGTTCACGCACTAGAAATAAACAACCGAATCCAACCTTACAAGCAACAAGGCACAGCTCTCGGCCTGACCATCAACAGCTTTGGCTATAAAAACCACACCACAGCAAGGTCAAACAAAGCGAAAGGAGAGCTCAGTAAACTCTACCGTTTCAGGGGACTCTCGGTAAAAAATAAGATGCTGTACACGGCGCTCGTACGGTCAATCCTCGAATACCCGGCAATTCCACTGCACACAACGAGCGACACAAATCTGATGTTGCTACAAAAAATACAGAACGCTGGAACAAGATTCATCCTGGGGAAACGACTCAGCGACAGGATATCATCCCAGGCACTGCACCAACAAGCCAACTTACCAGCCCTCAATGTGCTTCTGCACAGAAGGGCGGAGAAAACTTGGAGGAAGGTACGAAACACCTCTCCACAGACCTATGAAGAACTCGATATTGGACCTCAGCGCGGGAGAGAGTACTCCTACTTCAAGAGAAGTCTACCCCGCAGCAGAAACCCCCCACCAACGGCACTTTTTGTACCCTATAGAAGATAAAAAAAAAATATATATATATATATATATATCCCCGCAAGGGGGTTCTAAGCTCGTGCTCTTGAGTGCTCTTTGTGCTCATTTGTACATGCTTGTTCCTGGAGGTTTCACGTGCGCCCTTCCGGCCCTAGCACCCAAGGATGATGAGGCTCGACCCTGCAGTCCTTGTCATCCTTGGTCTTTTTCCACTTCGACTGTCCCTTCCACCCTTTCTTTTTCCTGTCTTTCCTCTCACTTTTTCTGTTTTTCCGCCGAGATATGCCCTTTTAAATAGAGGCGAATCGGTTCTTCCCGAACTTAAAAAAAAAAATATATATATATATATATATATACAGGGTGTCCGAGAATTATCTGTACAATTTTTGGCTGTTATTAAAAGTCAACCATGAAGTGTAGAAATTCCAGTGTTGTCCCATTTTACAGAGAATCTCATTAAGTTTTTTCTGATACCAAGTTTTGACAAGTTTTTTAGAAATTCCAGTGTGTCCGAAAATTATCTGTACAATTTCATCTTTTAATAAAATTCTTGATAACACACGTAAAATTCTTAAACAAGATTATTTAGAATCTGTATTTTCAAAAGTTTCTTTTATTAAAGTAACGTTGTTACAAACATTCGATATGTGCACCATCAGTGATTCGCAAAACATCCAATCGATACTCCAAATGTTGCCATGTACGCTGCAGCATATCCACATCAATTCGCTCAATAGCAGCTGTGATTCTTGCTTTTAAATCATCAATGTCTGTCACCCGCGTATTGTACACAAGATCTTTGACGAATCCCCAAAGAAAGAAATCACAGGGTGTGATGTGTCGGAGATCTAGCCGGCCAATGAATTGCACCTCCACGGCCAATCCACCTGTTTGGGAATGTCTCATTCAGGGACTTACGGACGATCAAGGCCCAATGTGGCGGTGCGCCATCTTGCTGAAAAATGATGCGTGGATGCAGTGCTTCCAATTGCGGATAGACAAAGTGTTGCAACATGTCCAGGTAGGTATTAGAGGTCACGGTTGATTCACCGAAGAAAAATGGTCCAATCACACATTAACTTTAGGACTGTCTCTGATGTGCTCTTTTATGCAATGTGGATTTTGTGACCCCCATATGCGCACATTTTGTTTGTTTACCTTGCCTGAAACATGAAAAGTTGCCTCGTCCGAAAACATGATTCTTGCCAAGAACGCATTGTCCTGGTCGACTCTGTCAAGCAGAGTCATTGCAAATTCCTTACGGGAGACCTTATCTTCTTGCGTAATCTGTTGCAAGATTTGCAACTTGTAAGGATGCAACTTCAAACGTTTACGCAAGACATCATGCACTGTCGAACGAGGTATCTGTAACTCTCGTGATGCAATTCTTGTCGACTTGCGTGGACTGCGAACAAAAGCCTCTCGAATGCGCTCGACATTTTTAAAAGACGTTCGAGGCCGCCCTGCTCCTTTCTTATGCTCTACACTTCCAGTTTCCTTAAACCTTTTATACCAAGCTCGTATGGTTACTCTTGATGGAGGGTTTCTGTTGTAATTAGTTTTAAACCTTCGTTGAACTTGTGTCTGATTTTGTTTCGATAAACCATTCAACACACTGTGCTTTCTCCTGTGGATTCATTAAGGATGAGGGGTGTGTATGAATATCTGAAAAAGAAAAAACTTGTCAAAACTTATCAGAAAAAACTTAATGAGTTTCTCTGTAAAATGGGACAACACTGGAATTTCTACACTTCATGGTTGACTTTTAATAACAGCCAAAAATTGTACAGATAATTCTCGGACACCCTGTATATATATGTATATTATATATATATATATATATATATATATATATATATATATATATATATATATACACACAGGGTGGGCCGTGTTTCCATACATAGGAAAAATAAACATTTTTTTATGGACAACCATTTTTATTTATATAATATGCTCTACATGGTTGCCATTGTTTTGAAAACACATTTCAATACGTGTTCCCCACTGTTCATGAACACGCATTAGCACAGTTGACGTTATGCTTGTAATGGCGTTGGTGATACGTTCCTTTAGATGATTTAAGTCTCGTATCTTTTCCTGATACACCATGGCCTTCAAGTGCCCCCAAAGATAGAAATCAAGGGGGGTGAGATCTGGGGATCTGGGAGGCCACTCCACAGGACCACGCCGACCAATCCAAGCATCCGGAAACTGCTGATCCAAATACCGACGCACGTGAAGACCATAATGAGGTGGAGCTCCATCTTGCTGGAAGTAAACTGGGAAGTTACCTTCCTCGTTTAGCAGGGATGGGAAAATCTCTTCTTGCAACATGTTAAGATACCTTTCGGCATTAAGATTTCCACTGACAAAAATTGGTCCAATAATTCTGTCACCCCATATCCCGGCCCACACCATCACTTTACCGGCACCTTGCATCTTCGTCGGACTCAGCCAGTTAGGGTTAGCATTACTCCAATAACGTATGTTTTGCCGATTAACCTCTCCATTGACGTAAAAATTTGCTTCATCAGTAAACAAGATCTTACGTCAAACGCATATTCTTAGGGTATCTGAAACATAAAAACAAACGTTTAATTTTTCCTATGTATGGAAACTTACGGCCCACCCTGTGTATATATATATATATATATATATATATGAAAAAAAAAAAATAAAAAAAAAATAAATAAAAAATAAAAGAGGTAGAAAACCCAAACTATAAGCTAACAAGTCAAGCACCCTACAAAAGCTTGAACGCGCAAAGAAGGTGAAACACCTATCACCAGACCTTAACCCCCCCCCCCTTAAAAAAAAAAAAAAAACCCTGCGCATCCTTGGTGAGCCCGAGGACCTATCAACTCTACATCTATATTTCCCATTTCCCCACTTTCTGATATCACTCCTACACCTCTAATTTAACCTCTTATAACGTCAACTCACTCACTGGACGTTCATAATGCGTCGGACTCTGGTGGAATAAAGAACTCTCTCCTTCTTAGGCTAAGGCTTAGGTTAGGTTTCCCTCTGGGAGGGGTGAGGACATCCCACCTCCCCCAAAGGCCCTCCATCTTCTCATTTCTCTCCCTCTCTTAGGTTAAGGTTACCCCTTTGGGGGGAGGTCATCCTCCCTTCTCCCCTGGAAGATCCCTCCCTCCCCCTTTGCAGCATTAACTTGTTGCATAATTCCCTCCCCATTCATTACATAACCCCCTCCCCCATTTGCAACATCTTACAACATTGCAACATTCTTGCACTCTCCCCATTTTGCAGTCATGCTACTTATGATATCTGTATAATTAAAAAATAATAATCTGTTTACGTAATTTTATCAAAATGATAAGAACAAAGTACTACCAAAGTAATTAATCACTAATAATAATCATACCTTGAGTATAGTTAATTAAATGATAATTAGCCAAACGCCTATCAAAACAGCAGCAATTCATAGTGTCAAATTCATAGTGTCATACTTAACCTCTTATAAGAGGTAATCGGCTTGTCTTGACGTTGCAATTACCATTTGAATCGCAATAAGCAGATCCGCCAAGAAATAAACTGTATACAAGCTATCCACTCCCTGAAAGTTTATAAAACCATAAGAAACTCTCGTATTTATCATACATCTACGCGATATAAGTTTTTTTTTATGTAAGGAGGAGGACCAAGGGCGAACGCCCGCAAAAACGTCCCTCTCATAAACGAAGAAGAGAGCTAAAATCAAGGTCCAAGGTTTATGAGATGCCTGGACACTACGTTTATAAGAGTGGAGGTCACAGACGAGGGGAAAGATGATTGAGGAAGATTGTTCCAGAGTTGACTGGTTGAGTAAATGAAAGATTGAAAATACCGATTAACCCTCGCATTAGAAAGTTGGCCAGTAAAGGAATGAGAATGTTTCGAAAGACTGGTACTGCGTACTCTCCTTAAAGGAGGCACGAGTTAGAGCAGTGGTTCTTAACCCCTGGGTCGCCAAGCCATTTTGACTAGGTTATTAACCTCTTAACGACCGAAGTTTTTGAAGCGTTAAGTTATGAGTGCGTATATGGGAAACGGTACATATTCCGACCCACTGGTTCAAAAGAGGTTAAATTGTAATTTATTTATGTTATCCCTAATCATTTTACCATTAATTATATCACAGGCCTGCGATGAAAAAACTTTTTTCATAATTTTAGCTGTTTACAATGTATTTTTGTGTGCTGAATTCGAAAAACACAATAAAAATGTCATACCACACAAAGTTATTTCACAAATTCGATTTTTTTGTGAAGCGACTTCGAGAAAATGCCAGATTTCCGGAAATTACTAGAAACTTCTAAGAGACTATAAATACTGGGTTGCCAAGCCGTATGAGTCAGTTGTTACTCAGATTTCATCCGAAGCGAATTTTTTCAGTGATTTTGAGCTGTTTTTTGTGTTTTATATCAGCGAAATAGCGTGTTTTGATAGTGTTAAGAAAGCCTATTAGAAGACTGTAACCCCTTTCTTATTCTTTCTAGGATAAATTAAATTCAAGACTCTTATTGTGTTCTGGGTACTGTAGTAAGTTGTGAATCATGGCTAGCCGTGGATGTGTCAACAGTCCCGACAGCTTCTGCTACATATGCGGGGAATTTGTGATCAAGAAACATCAAAGAAACGTAACACATTTTATTAGGCAAGTGTACCATGCCTACTTTGGAATGAAACTAGGAGACCAAGACAAACCATGGGCACCACACAAAGTTTGTTTTATTTGCGTAGAGGATCTAAGGAAATGGTGTAAAGGCAAAAAGAAAACATTCAGATTTGGTGTGCCAATGGTATGGAGGGAGCCAAAAAATCACTGTGACGACTGCTATTTTTGCTCTTGTGATGTTAAAGGCTATAACTCAAAAAATAAGAAAGCCATATTCTATCCAAATCTTCCATCAGCTTTTCGACCTGTTCCTCATGGGCCAGAAGTTCCAGTTCCGCTTCCACCAGAAACATTGGAAGATTTGCCTAGTAATTCTGGTTCAGATACTGATCATGAAGAATTTCAGTGTGATATAGGAAGTCAAGACCCCCAGTTGTTCACTCAATCTGAACTAAACGATTTAGTGAGAGATTTGGGATTATCCAAGGAATCTGCTGAACTCTTAGGCTCCAGATTAAAAGAAAGAAATTTATTATCAGCTGGAACATCGATATATTTGTATAGAAGAAGAGAAAAGGAGTTTATTCACTACTTTTCACATGAGGGCAATTTAGTTTACTGTAGTGATATTGATGGTTTGGTACAGGCATTTGGCATTGAGTACAAAGCGGGTGAATGGAGACTTTTCATCGACTCTTCTAAAAGAAGTCTAAAAGCTGTTCTTTTGCACAATGGGAACAAGTATGCCTCTGTACCTGTTGGTCACTCGGTACATCTCCAAGAAAGTTATGAGAATTTGGAATTGGTTCTTACAAAGATAAAATATTATGATCATCACTGGATGATTTGTGGAGACCTTAAGGTATTGTGCATGCTTCTGGGGCAGCAGGGAGGATATGCTAAGTTCCCATGTTTCCTTTGTGAATGGGATAGCAGAGCAAAGAGTCAACACTGGGAGCAAAAACACTGGCCACAAAGAAGATCTCTAGAATCTGGAAGCAAGAATATTTTGCGTAAAAATCTTGTTGACCCAAAGAAAGTACTTCTACCACCTCTTCATATAAAACTAGGCCTTATGAAACAGTTTGTTAAGGCATTAGAAAAAAGTGGAGAATGCTTTAAGTACCTCTGCAAGAAGTTCCCTAACCTATCAGAAGCAAAATTAAAAGAAGGTATTTTTGTAGGCCCAGACATTAGAAGACTGCTGTCAGATGAAAACTTCTTGTCTACGATGACTGAAGTAGAAAAAGAGGCTTGGAATTCCTTCAAAAGTGTGGTTACTAAGTTCCTTGGGAATAATAAGGACCCTGAATATGCACTCATTGTTGAAAACATGCTGGAGAAATTCAAAGCTTTGGGATGCTCAATGAGTATCAAAATTCATTTCTTGAATGCACACTTGGACTTCTTCCCAGAAAATCTAGGTGCAGTAAGTGAGGAACAGGAAGAACGTTTTCATCAAGACATTAAGGAGATGGAAGAGAGATACCAAGGCCGGTGGAAGTTAATATGATGGGGGATTATTGCTGGATGCTGCATCTTGAAAATCCGGAAGCAGCGCACAAAAGGAAATGCAACAGACGCAGCTTCACTGGCAAAAGAAAACGGGACTACTAAGCCTTTCCACTAAGTAAAGATGTAAGTAACCAAGTTTTATAGTTTTTTTAAATAAATATATTCAGAATTGGCCAGGAAATAGGTTTCATGTGGTAATTCTTCACTACTTATTTTATTCAGTAACATATTACAACATAAAAACGTCATAGCAAATTGTGAAAAAACTATACGTGATGGAGCAAATCTGAGGCCGTTTTTGGATTTAGCACCCCAAATTCCTATAAAACCAGCATACAATTTCAAAAAAGTTTTTAGGACCCTCAATTTTGCAGGCCTGTGATATTATTTATTTTATTATCTATCATATTACAAATGAACTGTTTGAAGGCATGGGGGTCGCTGAGCTAGAGCCGCCACCAGAATTTGGGTCACATCCTAAAAAGGTTAAAAAACACTGAGTTAGAGTTCAGAAGAGCAGTTCCGTTATAAGCGAAGAGAGAGAGAGAGAGAGAGAGAGAGAGAGAGAGAGAGAGAGAGAGAGAGAGAGAGAGAGAGAGAGATTGAAGAGTCAGTAAGAGGCGGGGAAATGAGGAGACAAAAAGTCTTTAATTTTATCCGGTGAAGTAGAGCTGTGTGGGTTGACCCACCCTACATATGAGAAGCATATTCCATACAGGGGAAGACAAGACCCCTGCACAAAGAAGACAACTGAATGGGGGTGAAAAAACTGCGGAGGCGGTACAGCACACTAGCCCTGTTCAAAAATAAACTTTTTCTTATTTTCATAGGTTTCTGTACTTTTTCCCATGCTTTTTGACCTGAAAAGGCCGAAAATCACAACCATTTTGACCTAGGTTGTTGGGAAGCATTGCCGCATGGAGCTTTAAGTTTTCTGCCTTGAAATCGGCCAAAAGCACCAGTTCCGGGGTCCCTTGAATCATGTTTTGCACTATAACTTTTTATCTAAACAAGATAGAGCAACAAAATAGGCACCAAATTAAAGTGTTTTTAATCCTCTTTCTAACTTATACAATTATGATAGTCTTGGAACAAGAAATGGCACATTGGTACATACAAAGATTTCAGAAATATCACAAAATTCGTTTTCTCACACTCAAGGCAGACAAGGCGCCTTATTCATGACACAAATTTGAGATTAACATTTTGTCACAAGTCTAATCGATCAAGAAGTGAAAGCATTACATGATGATTAATTTCATAATGACATTTACACAGTCAGTTGTTGAGAGTTTGTTTCTTGAAGCTGTCAAAGCGGCGTCTGTTGAACTCCACAGCTTGAAGGAGATAGTCCCTTTGCTTGGCATCTGTTGTTATGACATTTGCAAAGTCGCTCATCATCTTGACACCACGTTCAGCAATGTCATTCACCGCTTTCAGATTCTTAACATAGTCCAACGCTTTTCTGTAGTCCTCATTCTGTGGCCAAGACGTGACAGGTTCCAGAAGCCACTCGGATCCAATGTTCAGTGTGTCCAGCAGGAAATGTGATTCTGGGCCAATGAGATCAACCAGGGTGGTCTTAGCTGTGACTCTCTGGAATAGAGGCTTTCCTGTTCTGAAGCTGTCTGGCTTCTCAGTGGCATGTAACTGGGCAGCAATGTCGTGCTTCAATGTGTCACTCAATCTACTGCTGAACAGGGCAAATGGCACGACTTCCTGCGTCAGGTACCATTTGTGGTTTTCCATCTTATTAAGTACTGCATCAGCAAGCTCTGGGTCAGTTTTCTTGTACTTCAACATGTCCTGGATTAGACTTAGATCATTCACGGGAGCATCTGCAGCAGACATTGACATCATCCATACAGGAGTGTAGAACAGCGCAAGGAAGGTGTTGAGTCTTTCCAGTTTTGATACAGTGTCTTCGTCGTACTCAAGTTGATCTGCAAACATCAGCATTTTCATGGAGTACAGGTTTCTGGCCATCCATCTGGCCTGACGAATGGCGCCTGGTCGACTCCAGTGAATACCTCGAGGAGGCGTTCCTCCAAGAACAATGACTGTCAGTTCAGCCATTTCCCTGTAGTCGGCTCTTGGAAGCCTTTCTGCTGTTAGAATGTCTTGGAGTATTTCTTCACTGTTCTTCTTCTTTTCCTTCAGCCATTTGCTGTTGATAGCCAGCATCTTTGGGTTTTCCTTGGACAAGTCCGTCCAAACATCCTTCAGATGCTCAAACCAGGGATTATCTGGCCCCTTCACCTTCCCAAACAGCTTCTCCCAAACTGCTCCTACTAGGATTTCCAGGATGTGATGTCGACAGGCCAGATAAAACACCTTTTTGTTCAGCATTTTCTCTAGCAGTTTGGCAGCTCCTCCGTGAACTCCACTGTTACTGGATGTAGTGTCAAAAACAAGGGCAGTAACATTATCCGTAAGTTCCCATGTCTCCAGTAAATCCATTGAAGCCTCAGCCTGAGCTGTGCCAGAAGAATTGTCTATGACAGGTACTCCCAATAACTTTCCTTCAGTGTATGAAGGTGGACCAGACACTAGCACAGCTAAAGTCTCTGAGGTACTTCCAGGTTCACTGCCCAAGACATCTTTGAGCAACTTTCCATCCCAGTGTAAGGCAGCGTACTGTGGGGGGTTTTCACAAAACTTGGAAATGTGACTCTGGCTGATATTATACCTGGACAGCATTCTGTTGCGACGTGTTGTTGAGGTTGAGATGACGAAGTTATCCAGATCAGCCCCTCCAGCTTTCAAGGTGGCGGAAACCATGGCAGTAACTTGATTGTCTGATAAACCAAGACGATCAGCTGTATTGCAGATGACATCACATTCCATGACCTTCCTTGGAAACGTCAAAGTCACACTAGTCACAGTGTCTTGATGGTGAGAACATCCAGGACGAGGCTGATGGTAATCCATGTCCTCTGTGTTAGCGTCGTTGTCAGTTGAGTCACCCCAGGTAATGTCATCCACATGAACAACTGCCTCTTGTTCTGCTGCAGCTGTAAAATAGTACAACATGTTAAGACAGTAATTGTTAAGTACATGCTAAATATCGCAATGGAGTAAAACTTAAAACTTTTTGTAACGTTCAAAGTAATTAGTTTTACCTTGTTCTTGTCTATGCTGCAGTCTTTCATTCCTCGCTGCTTGCTGCAGGGATCTTGTCTCAAAAATCTTGTCATGACCAGACATATGACCTTTCCTCTCAGTCTTTTGGTCTTCGTAGAACCTGATATCCTCATCTTTCTTCTCTCTGGATAACAGTCTGTTGTTCTGTATTTCCTGGATTGCATCTGGAGCTCCTATATCGAACAGGCTGTCTAATTCCAGCACAAATGCTCCTCTTTTTCCTCCAGGGTTACTTGCTCTTCCTTTGCTTTTCACCAGAGCACGATGTTTCTCATGTAGTTTCATGAAGAGCTTCATTGCGTTGTACTTGGTCATTGTCTTGATCCTAGCCATCTGCCAGAATGGGATGATAGATTCAACTGTTTCATATGCAAGGTCTTGAACCATGGGCCTCCCTGCATTTTCCGGTAAATTCTGAAGATTAAGGAAATACTGGAACGCCTGTCTGTTGGTGGGAAGCTGGGAACCACTGATAAAAGCTGAAGGGTATCCAACCAGGAAAGTTTCAGTGAGAGATCTGGTAGATGGCCCAGTTGACACCTGCCTGTGGACAGTACGTGGAGGTTCTGAGATATCAACTGTGCGCCCACGGAGCTCCCTCAGCTCCTTGCTTAATGCCATTGTGAAGTTGTAACTTGTAGATGGTTTTCTAGATTCTGATTGAGTTTCTGTTGTTTCCTGAAAAATGATAGATAATTATTATTATTATTATTATTATTATTAATTATTATTTATTATTATTATTATTATTATTATTATTATTTATTAATTTTATGCTCTTTCATTTGATACCTAATTTGTTGCTCTATCTTGTTTAGATCAAAAGTTAAAGTGCAAAACATAATTCAAGGGACCCCGGAATTGGCGCTTTGGCCGATTTCAAGGCAGAAAATTAAAGCTCCATGCGGCAATGCTTCCCAACATCCTAGGTCAAAATAGTTGTGATTTTCGGCTTTTTCAGGTCACAAAGCATGGGAAAATGTACAGAAACCTATGAAAATAAGAAAAAGTTGATTTTTGAACAGGCCTACAGCACACCTAACCTCTTAGAAGCTGTTTTAGAAAGAGCGTATGTGATCTTTACAGGAAAAATCACTTGAAAAGAAAACACCAAGAATGTTAAGAGAAGAGGAAGGATTGAGTCATGTATTGTTAACGATAAGTCGTGTGGAAGATTGTGACAAGTATACAGATGAAGAAACTGAGTTTTTGAGGTGTTGAAAGCCACAAAGTTTTCTCTGCTCCAATCAGAGATGATATAAAACTCAGGTCAGGTGCACTATAGCCGGAGTGCCGGAGTCATGGATTGACTGTTGAGAGGGGACGCTTTTTGAAGCAGGTGGGAAAGTGAAGAGTGGAATCATCGGTATAGTAGTGGATAGAACAGGAAGAGCAATTTAATATAGATCATTAATAAATAAAATGAACAGTGGTTGACAGGACAGAGCCCTGAGGAACACCACTATTAATAGCTTTAGAAGAACAGTGACCATATACAACCACAGATATAGATCGGCCAGAAAGGAAATTAGAGATGAAGGAACAGATAGAAGGATAGAAACCGAAGGAGGGCAGTTTGGAAATTAAAGATTTGTGCCAGACTATCTTTTATGCCTAGCGCAATAGCAGTAATCATTCTATGGGAAATCAAAGTAGTACTGCTCAAGGCCTCCCAATCAACACCACCAATGTGCCCAAGGCACTCTTGGGAGGATCCAAAGGTCGAACTGGAGCGATAGGACAAGAAACAGATACAAGAGTGTGGTTGGAGTAGCCCAACGAAGGAAAAAGTTTCACAGAGTAAGAAGGATGAGAGGTAAAACGTAAAAAATATATCCAGAATGTTGGGGCCTATCTCCAAGGTGATCGGGGATACGAGTAGGGTGCTGTACAATCTGCTCTAGGTCATTTAGGATAGAAAAGTTGTAAGGTAGTTCACCAGGGATGTCAGTGAAATGGGAGGAAAGCCAAAGATGGTGGTGAACATTGAAAATGGAGATTTCAGCGAATGGGGAGCGGGAAGGAATGTATTCCACTTTGGAAGTGAGGTAGTCAAAGAATTTTGGATAGTCAGTAGAATTAGCAGAAAGGTAAACAGCGCAGATGTATTTAGTTTGAGATTGGCATGCAAGCCGTAGTCAGAGGGTATAGAATTCGGAAGATTCGAGTTCGGAAATACGAGAACAAATTAAGTCGTTGCGCACATGTACGCAACATCCATCTTTGGAATGAAATTGAGTATAGAGAAAGTAAGAGGTTACAGAAAAGGGGTTGCTGTCAGTCCCAGACACTCGAGTTTCAGTGAGGAAGAGACGATGATGTTCAGAGAAGGCAAGGTGGTGTTCAACAGAATTGGGAATTTTGCAGAAGTTAATGTAAAGTGAATCAAATTAGGTTTATTTCAGTAAACAAGTCGTTACCCTATAATAATTTAGTATTCGCTTATAACTAGGGACCTTTACCGAAATTTGGACTGTTTTCGATGTTTTTGAAAATAAGATATTTAATGTAGATGTTTACGCTGATTTAAAAAATGTAAGTCGTTTTTTGGAGAAATGAGCGGTTCAAAAGTTATGTTTGTTATTGTAATTTTGTATTAGGTCAAAAACTATAACAATCCAACTGAAAACTAATACAAGAGTTATTGTATTCTTTAGTAATATTGGCAGGGCCGTTTCCTGACGTAAGCAGACTAAGCGGCCGCTTAGGACCCCGCTGCTACTAGGGGGCCCCTAGACAGGCTCCCAGGTCATAG
This sequence comes from Bathynomus jamesi, assembly GCA_023014485.1. Taxonomy (NCBI): domain Eukaryota; kingdom Metazoa; phylum Arthropoda; class Malacostraca; order Isopoda; family Cirolanidae; genus Bathynomus; species Bathynomus jamesi. The sequence continues at coordinate 1,128,989 of JAJOZX010000486.1, forward strand.
CTCAATGGGCAAGAATAGGAATATAGCTGAAGTTATTATTAATATTATTGTTATTATTATTATTGTTATTATCCTTATTATTATTGTCGTATTAATTAAAGTTTTTGTATGAGACAAATGTGATAAAACGAAGACAAACGAAACGTTTTGGTCGTTATGTGTAAATAACTATTGTGAGATCTTATTTCTACATTATTTAACTTTATTCTTACTATATGCTTATACTTTCCTAAATGCTTAATTTTTCTAGTATTGTAAAACATTATTATTATTATCATCATCATTATTATTATTATTATTATTATTAGCAGATTAGTTGTGGTTAACTAGATGAGATCTTATTTCTACATTACTGTATTTAACTTTATTCTTACTATATGCTTATACTTTCCTAAATGCTTAATTTTTCTAGTATTGTAAAACATTATTATTATCATCATCATCATTATTATTATTATTATTATTATTATTTAGCAGATTAGTTGTGGTTAACTAGATGTGACTTGGTGCATCTTGGAAAATGAAACGACATTATCCATCAGGAGCTGAAAAACGGAAAAAGAAAATAGAGGAGGAGAAGCTTTCCAGTAGCACAGGTGAGATGTGCCACTCGTATATTCTTATGATTACAGTTCAGGCAACTAGGTTAGGTAGACCATCAAGCTAGGCATGTGCTCAGGAATCGTGTAGAGTAAGCTAGTCTCTGTGATATTTATAATATTTCGAAATGTTAAATTTAATGGATCACATTACCTCAAATTCTGTTCACACAGATCAATTATCAAACAAGATAAGAAAGAGTATTTTAGCAAAATCTAACAGAATATGTAATGTTATGTTCTTCTCAGGAGCACTACTGAAATATTTGGAAAAGCCATCCTCAGCAAAGCCTGATGAGCATCATGAGCCAACAACAGGACCATCCTCTATGCAACCTCAAACACCAGTAGAAGCAGGCCTGGATTAACCATTAAGCAAAATAAGCACGTGCTTAGGGCACCAAGGGAAGGGGGCACCACAGAGAAAACTTTTTAAAGTATAAATAAAGTTATAAGTAGGCAACAGTAAGCATTATTTTGCATCTTTTGATCCATGTATGTTGAAATGCTATGTATCTTCAAGGTTAGAAAGCAATGGAATAAAATATGTTTTGTTTCGTACAAATAATGATATTTCTTCATTAGAATTTCTTTTTTAAAAAATTGACCATCAACATCGATTTCTGTAGAAATAATCGTTTTCAATAAATTTTTGTATTTGCATTTTTCCCTTATAACAGTTTTGAAAAAATGAATAAAAAAGTGTTGAAAATTTGCATTTTTCCTGTTGCCCTAGTTATAAGTAAATAATTTGCTTATATTGCTTACTGCTATTTAGTGTTAAATAAATAAAATTAAAAAACAGGTTATATTTAATATAGTTGTGGGGTCTCGCCTAGGGGATGGCCTGGAAGAAAACTGAATTTTTAATCTATTATTTCACATTCAGCACTTATTGAGTCTTAATGTCTTGTCAGTTAGACAATGGAAGGGTCGAGGGGGAACCATTGTTGGGCTGTGCTTAGGGCATCAGTTGGTCTTAATCCGGCCCTGAGTAGAAGTAGAGCCTGATGAACCAACAAGTGGTCCATCTTCTGTTCAGCTTCAAACACCACACACAGGCATTTCTACTGAGCAACAAGAACCAAGATCTGCTCCACCGCTTGATCCGTATGACGCCAGTTGTCCTGTCAGATGCCTTGAAGACAGATCTGGTGTCTCGAGGACCATTCCAAATCAGCCCAGATTTCATATTCCCTAAAAGAGAGGACGGTAGAAGCTTTCATCACCATTACATGTACAGAACATTAATTAATTGGGAAAAAATAAAGCGAAGCTGGCTGATGTACTCTAGAAGGAATGATGCTCTTTATTGCTTCTGCTGCAAGGTGTTTTCAAGGAAGTCGTACAAACTAATTACGGATGGACTTTCAGACTGGATAAACGTTCGTTCGCTTCTGAAAGGCCATGAAAATAGTTCAGAACATGCAGATAACATGGCAACATGGAAGGATCTGGAACTGCGGCTAAAAACTGGGAGGACCATTGACCAAACTGAAATGTCATTAATGGAGGTAGAGCGAAGGCGCTGGCGAGATGTTCTCACACGTCTTGTAAGTATAATCCAATCACTCGCAGAGAGAAACCTTGCTTTCAGGGGGTCTTCCTTTACATTGTACAATCGAGACAATGGCAACTTCTTGAAGGAGGTTGAGCTGCTTGCCAAATTTGATCCAGTGATAAAACAACACATCAGCAGAGTCGAAAGTGGCCAATATAGTCATTCAAGTTACCTAGGAAACATCATTCAAAATGAGCTCATTGGGTCCATTAGTGGGAAGATCTTGGATACCATTGTTGCAGAAATAAAACAAGCTAAATATTACTCACTCATTTTAGACTGCACTCCAGACATAAGCCACCAAGAACAGATATCGATTATTATCAGAACTGTTAAAATGGGTGAAGTACCAGAAATAAAAGAATACTTCTTGGGCTTTCTTGAGGCTTCAGAAAGTACAGGCCTGGGTTTATCAGTTCTGATTCTGAAGAGACTAGATGAACTGAATATTCACTTTGATGACTACAGAGGACAGTCATATGACAACGGAGCGAACATGAATGGCAAGAAAAAAAGTGTTCAGGCAAGGTTATTAGAGAAGAACTGTCGTGCACTCTATGTTCCATGTGGGGCTCACACTCTGAATCTTGTAGTGGCTGATGCAGCTAAAACTTCCACAGATACCATCAGCTTCTTTGGCAACGTACAAAAATTGTACAACCTTTTTGCAGCAGCTACACAGAGATGGACAATCCTAAAGAAGCACGTGAACATAACACTCAAGTCTTGGAGTGAAACCAGGTGGGAGAGCCGGCTTAAGAGCATTGAGGCTGTGCGATACCAGAGCCACAACATCAGAGAGGCACTGTTGGAAGTCAGAAACAATGCCACAGATGCCATAGCCATGACTGAAGCACAAGCACTTGCAGAGAAGGTAGGGTCTTATCGCTTTCAGATTTGCACAGTAGTATGGTACGACATTCTTCATGCCGTTAACCATGTGAGCAAACTTCTGCAGTCTCCTACAATGCAGTTTGATGTGACAGTCAACCTCCTCACAAAAACAAAAGACTCACTCACCAGCTACAGAAACACAGGTTTTATTGCAGCACAAGTCGTAGCTAGGGACATATGTGAGGAAATGAATGTGGAGGTTGTGCTGAAGGAGAAGAGGCTCAGATCCACAAAAAAGCACTTTGCTTACGAAGCTCCTGACGAACCATTTACAGAAGCCTTAAAGAGGCTGGAAGTCAAATTTTTCAATGTGGTGGTGGATTGTGCCATCGGGTCAATAAATGAGAGATTCAAAACATTAGATGATGTGAGGGACATATTTGGGGTTCTCCTAAACTTCACCACAATGAACAAGGAAGACTTGTCCTGCAAGTGTGAAAAGCTCTCTAAGATACTGAGCTCTGGAGCTGACTCTGACATTGATGGAAGAGAACTGGCCCTCGAAATTAAGAACTTGCCGACTTTACCTTCACACAACATGACTGCATTGGAACGTCTCTCCTTCATTCATCAGAAGCAACTGGAGGAACTATACCCCAATCTCTGGGTTGCACTAAGAATTGCCTGCACTCTACCTGTGACAGTAGCGTCAGCCGAGAGGAGCTTCTCTAAGATGAAGCTAATCAAGAACTACCTCAGATCATCAATGGGGCAGGATCGCCTCAGTGGCCTTGGCATCATAAGCATCAACCAGGACGTTGGCAGGGAGATTTCATATGATGATGTTATTGATGATTTCGCCCAGAAAATAATCTAGGAGGCAAACATTTTGAAGATACAAACTGTTCTGTATAACTGTTAGCTATTACACGATTGTATCGTAGAGTTAGTAATTGTTTGGTAGTTCATAATTACATTATTTTTTTATACATAGTTCTATGTCATTTATTCTAAATAATGTATAAGCTAATTTTCAGGAATTTCATGAAGAGTATTTTTTCTGTTTGTCTTCTGAAAGTACATATTTGTTGTTTTGGACATAAATGTTTCATTAAAATTGTTTCATAATTGTTTTTTATTAACAGCCATTTTTTGTATGTGTGTGCTGAGGTGATGTAGTAAGGCGTGAGTTGGTGGATGGAGGGGTGGGGCCTCAAATGGGTATACTGCTTAGGGCCCCCAAATGGCTAGAAACGGCCACATAGATTCCACATAGATTCAACGCCTTGTGTTTGGTTCGGTTATGTTATGTTGTGTTACATTAGGTTACTTGCCTCTCTTAAGTAGTTGTCGAAGTCTACAACCAACTGTGTTGTGGCCAATGTGCAAAAGATTTTTCTACAGTAACTATACGTGAACTAGAACACCGTGTAACTTTTAAAATAATAATTTCTCCAAAACAAGACTTACATTTTTGAAATCAGCGTAAAAATCTACATTAAATATCTTATTTTCAAAAAAATAGGAAACTCCAAATTTCGGAAAAATCCCCTTAATGTTGGTTAATTACTAATACTGAACGTGTAGCTACATTATCTACAGTTGATAGCAATTTAGCCAAATACAACCGAGATTATAAATTAAAAATAAAATATTCCAAAACTTACATAAATGACTGAAAACTTATTTAAACTTCAAAGCAATCACGACTTTTATGCACTTATATAAACTTCGAGGGTAACTTCCAGATAACTCACCACCTACAAACTCTCGAATAACTTTTCAATTTAGCGCGTAGCGTCATGAGCGATCTGGAGGCACATTTCAGGTTTTGTACAATCACCCTTGCTGATTTCAGAAAAGAAATCAAAAATTTTCTGCAAAAAGCAGAACACCTCCTTTTTCGCATGTAAAAAATACAAAATTCTTGTTAATTACAGTTGGCAAAACTGACTGACATGGTACTTCTGGCAGCATTCTACAGTAATTATTCTCGGTGAGTCATCCCCTGGAATTTCTTAGTTCTACGCTAGCTCGCTTGAGAGAAACAAGTGTTTTTTCTGTGGATCGGGTGTTCAAAAACCCCAAGGTACGAACGAAAGGTGCATTTTGTGATATATACATTATACACATTTCTTTGTTTTGTTGTGTTTTACATTGTTTATAAGTTTTACATTGTTTTACATTGTTTATAAGTTTGTTATATGTCTTAGGGTATATATATACCTATGGATATTTATATACATAATACATACGTGTGTGCAGTATATTTTTATATATATACTGGTAAACTTATTGTTTACCAATAAACCAAGCCTTGTATATATATACTCATAATCATATATATTTTTTATTTATACGTTTGTGTTTGTGTTTCAGTGTTCCTGTGTGATACTTGTTGAGTTTTGATGGTACAATGAGCACGCAAAGAACACGGGGATCTGCCAGCCACATTGTCTTTGGTTCTCCACTATCAGAGCTTCCTCTGTCTGAACTTCCAACCCGTATACAAGTTGCAAGGCATTTCCTCTTCTTGAAGGAGAACAAGTACACCAGCAACAGGGAGATTCTTCCGGAGGTATGCCAAACACTCATTGACCTTTGGAATCATGCTAACATTCCATCACAGCCAATCAAGAATATGAAGACCAAACTGCTCCGATTGATGGAAAAAGGCTCACAAGCATCGAAGCAAAGCAAGCAGGCCACAAAAACCAAGAAGTTCGAGGAAAGCCTGAATCAATTGTTTGACATAGCTGTCTGCCAATGCGATGATCTGTCTGCATGCCACTGTGAAAAAGAAATGAAAGTTCCACGACGAGAGCATGCCTTTCTGATCGACCAGAGAACCACGCGGATCATGCAGATCAGTCGGGTGGATACGAATGTAACTCAAATGATGGAGAGAAAAGTCAAGAGAGGATCGGATGCAAGAAAGACAAGAAGAAGAGAATAGAAGAAAAACGGAACGACAAGAGGTAGCATCCTCTGCAGATGTGGTCGAATCAACTCAAGCAGAAACAGACTCCAGTGGTGAAAGTGTTGGTGATGAATGGATGGGTGATAGTGCCCAGGAGGACAGGAACATCACACCGATTCCCACTGTTGCTTTGGAAGCTGACCGGTATGGTGTATCGAACAGGGCTGCTGCAGCTATCAGCACTGCAACATTGGTTGACTATGGCATCATTAGTTCTGATGATCAGATAAACGTAATTGACCACCACAAAGTAAGGAGAGCACGGCAGAAGGTACGGAGGGATCCGAAGGAAGCAGTAACTTACCACGATGTGGAAGTCACTGCTTTATTTTTTGATGGGCGGAAAGACATGACACTTGTCAAAGAGAAAAAGGGGAACAAATGGTACAGCACAAAGAAAGTTGAGGACCACTATGTGCTGGTCGGAGAGCCTGGAACCTTCTATCTAAGCCATCTGACACTGGAACGAGGAACTGGCACTGTCATTGCGGATGGACTTCAAAATGCGATTGAAGAAATGGGTATTGCAGACAAGATAATTGCAGTGGGAGCCGACAGCACAGCCACAAACACAGGGCACAGAAGTGGAGCAATACACCTGCTAGAGTGCCGCCTGGGTCGCCCTTTGCACTGGTTCATCTGTAGTCTGCATTTAAATGAACTCCCACTGCGCCACTTGTACAAGGAACTCATCGGCCCAACAGAATCTGCAACTCAATGGAAAGGACCAATTGGCAAAGCTTTGGCCACATGTGAAAGTTTGCCACTTTCCTCTAGAGGAATTCAATGTATTGCTGATGGCCACACTCTCCCGGATGTTGACCTTACTGAATTGAGTCGTGACCAAGCCTACCTCTACAGAATGATAAAAGCGATAAGGACTGGTGTCATTAATGAAGATCTTTTACGAGAGAAGCCTGGACCAATCTCCCATGCAAGATGGGTTACAACTGCCAGCAGAATTTGTCGGCTATATGTAGCGATGGCGCAGCCAAGTGATGAACTGTATTCACTCACACAGTTTGTCGTGTGCCACTATGGACCCATGTGGTTTAGCATCAAGTGCCATCCAAGGTGCACAGATGGCCCAAAACATTTCCTGGAGCAAATCAGGCTGCTACGATTACTGCCACCAGCTAGCAAGACTGTCACATGGCCTGTGATCCAAAGAAATGCAGATTGGGCTCACTCTGAAAATGTTCTACTGGCAATGCTTGCAAATGCAGATCAAGCAAACCGGAAATTGGCCAACGATGTAATCAAGACCATTCGACGAGCTCCCAAACCTGCTCAACAGCAAGTCAGAGAATTTCGGCCACCGAAGATCAAACAAAGTGCTCAGAATTTGAAAGATTTACTTCCACCAGTGGAGGAGTGCACAATGGAACCACCACTCACGAAGCAGTTCTCTGTCGAACAACTCGATAAGATCACTGAAGAGCCCCTTGTTGTCCGGATACCATGTCACTCCCAAGGTGTAGAACGCTATGTTAGGATGGTAACTGAAGCGTCTGGGGTAGTGTATAGAAAGGATTCAAGAGATGGTTAGTGGTTACATTAGAGCAGTACTTAAATCCCGTGACTTTATGCCGTCATTCAAAACTAAACAAGATTTTAATGTATCATTTACTAAATAAAACTATCTAGTCTACCTACCTACAGTGTATATGTTTATTCCAAAAATAAATGTTTCTATTTTTCTTGAAAAGCAGTACATTGTAAGGGGTCAAATGATAGCTCAAACACTAGGAAAGCAAGTGTCCAAAAGTTATGGGTAACTAGCAATTTTCACGATTTTCACATGCGAAAAAGGAGGTGTTGCACTTGTCACAAAAAAATTTTGTTTTCATTTTTGAATTTAGGGAGGTCAATTGTACAAAACCTGAAATGTGCCTCTTGATCCGTTACACTTTGCCCAATGACGCTACACGCTACAAGTTTTCATCCAAACTGTATGAACACTTTCAAAAATTCCTTCAAGATGTTACCAAATCTCTCTATCTCTCTCTCTCTCTCTCTCTCTCTCTCTATATATATATATAATATATATATATATTAACGCTCCCCCTTACATTGTTAAAGAGTATTGTGTTGTGTCCCTGAAAGGAAGGAAGTGTAAGATTACAGCTTTATATATCTCATTCAAAGCTGTATTAAATTTTGTATTTGTGTTATGGCAGTAGTAGAATAGTTAGGGGAAACAAAACTGAGTTCACACACACGAAAAAATAGTGGAGGTACAGTTACAGTTCAAAGTCAGGTCACATGAATCTACTTTTTATAATTCTCTACCACTGTTCGCAGAAAACTACCATTAATGACAAAGGACGTCAAAATTATTTACTAAATGCATTCGAGCGGTTAAAAATTTCAAGATAACGCTGAATGTAATTTATGTAAGAATGGTGTACTTTAAATAAAATAGTACCGTCAGTTTTTTTTTACTTTTGTGCTTCCTTCATGAACCTAAATTTATTGGAAAAATGTCAAGGGACATTAATAATACTGTTATTTTTTTCATATTTTTTTACTTAAAACTTAAAAGGGATAATTCCTGCTTACATACGGTTCTGGTTAACTTGTTGAAATTAAGGTCGGCAGTACTCCGACTTCGGAGTTAGGGGCCAGCTCTGAAAGTCGGCGATGAAACGGATCTAGATTTAGGAGTTACCGGAGCACCCTGAAAGAGGAGCTGGAGATAGGCTTCTAAGACACCTGCAGTCTACAAGTCATGAAAAAGAAAAATCTTAGCAGTAGATCCCAGTAGAATCCACTGACAAATATAGGATGTATTTAATATTAAAGTACATTTCTTTCTCATTATGTTAATTAAATTTTCCTAAAATAATTATATAAGACCAAAGTAATGGTCTGAAGTTGGAAGAAAAAAAAGTAAACAGAGGTTTAAGTTTTGAAGGCCTCTTAACAAGACAAGTCCCCCAACAAAAATAGTTTTCTTTACTTACTTTAGCTTCAAATTTTATGGGTAACTTGCATATCTGAAAAGAAAACGAGTTTCACTGCCCATTATGTTCGATAAATGAATGGTTTCAGAGATAGCGCTCACTGATGGCCTATTCGTCGTATTGGTACGGTCTACACTCAAGACACTAGAATCATTACTCACGATGTCAGTATCACTTTCACTTCAAGATATTATTGTATGGAAATAAAGTAAAATTAAATGTTATCACAAGAAATAAAAGTACCCACAAGCAAATCTATAGCGAAAGAACAAAAAACAAGCAAGACAATTGGCGGTCAGTTTTCTTAGAATCTACTAATCTCAGCTGATTAATTTTTACTTACAATTGGTCAGAAATGGTGGAAGACACGCCCACATATTGAAAATTGACCATTCATAACAATTTGTAAATTACGTGTTAATGATGTCACGCAACTCTTCCAGCGTCGCGAAGATCTCTGGAAAGACCGATAGTACAGGATCTGGCCTAGATTTGGTATAAATTTCTGGGTGCAGAGGTTTTGACGACTGATCTAGACTAATTTTGGGGCGTAGAATCCGAATTTTTCTGTGCCATCGGACCAAATTGGTGTGAAAGTGGTCAAAATGGCAAAAAATTGGCAAAAATGGCAAAATTTTATCAGTTTTTCTTATTTTTGTCATATTCTTAAGTTGAAATTTTTTTTAAGGGCAATTGTTTGTTTGAAAATCTGTGTTTGTAACATACTGCTGCCTGAACCAAGAAAACTGACGAAAATGTAAAAAAATAACAGCAAAAATAGTAAAAAATTAAGTAAATATTGTCAAAAAATCGCAAAAGTGAAATTTTTGGCTATTTGGTGCATAAACTAGCTCTAACCAATCTTATCGAACTAAATAATCAAGAAATTAGATATTAATAACTCTACTAAAATTTCCTAACACAAAAACATGTACAAATGTCTAAATTTTGGGTTACAATGATTAAAAATGGTTGTAGAATATTTGAAAAAAATAGACAAAATATAAAAAATAGTGCTAATTTTATAAAACTCTTAGGTTTGCATGTTGTAAAAGACTGTGAGATAAGATCATGAATTATTTCTGATAATGAAGTTGACTGAAAATCTTGCAGAAGTGGCAAAGAGTTTGGCAAAAATGACAAAAACTGTCAAGGCCGCTTATGTGATTGAGAAAGAGTGTTACCGTCACTCAGGTGCATCTTCCCAGTGCAGCACCACAGCAATGGGCTAAGTTATACCTACCTTAGTGGGAACGATAAACAAATTACTGAACATATCTTTTTTCAGGAGCTGAATTTCCTTCGCAATAGCATAAACTCCTTCACCACACCACAGTGCACCGTATGGCTTATTCTGCTGCTTAAGTGTTATTTTATTTATTTGTCGGGTTCGAAATCCCAGCTGAGCCGTGAACGGCCAAATTCTAAAGGGCAAGTTCTACCTAAAGCCCAAGTTAAGCTAAATTAAAACTTACGGATTTGAGATCCTATTAGGTCCTACCTCAGGGTAACCTCAGGGTTGCTGACTCGATGCGGGCCTACCTTAGACCTTAATTACATGAACTTAAAGTAAACAAAAGGGTACTATTTGTGGTCTTCTTTCTGAACCTTGCAACAACAACGCAACCTGGACTATTGCACGATGCAACAATCATGTATCTAAACAACCAAACTGAATTGCAAGAGAGCTCTCTATCAGACCACACCTTTACGTACGACCTTCCACAAACGAGTAGAAAAGACGCGCAGCGTCCCAAAATGATGCCAACAGTGTGACCAAACAATGATGCCACAAGAGCTCAAAAATGCTAGCTCTAAATTAAGTTAATTTTTCACTAACCTTACAATTATGAGATGGATATATATATACCTTAACTTAATATATATACAAGCAATGCTGCATCAATCAGCTTAGTCACCGTATCGCCTTGGGACAACAATGGTTCTTCCTCTTCTAGATTTTCTAACACCCCCCACCGAAGAGGCATTGTTGTCATTACCTTCTGCAAGGTTAGCCAAGCCTTCTCCATGAGGCTGTAACTCAAATGTTTCATCTTGACTATCTGTGTTTTTGCTGATTTCTAAAGCATAGAGTTTTTGTATAGGTCTCTCTAACTTTCCTCCTGAAGTCTTTACCAGTGCAGACCTAACTAAATTGTCTTTGCCAACAAACAACTCTTCAATTATGCCAAGCTTCCAGCATTGCCTTGGTCTTTCATCCCCAATCATTACCACTTCTCCCACCTTGATACAATTTGCATTGGAGCCCTTTACCTTGCATGATGGGTAATAATTGAGTTCTGGCAAGTATTCCATCTGCCACCTCTTCCATAACTGATCTTGTAGCTCTTCAAGGTACCTGAACCGTCTGGTTAACTCTCCTTGAGTGCTCTGGATAGGCTGCAAGTCTTCTGGCACACTGGGGTTTGATGTTAATCGTTTACCACAAAGAAAATGATTTGGTGTCAATGGCTCTGCATCCTGCCTACTGTTGTAAACAAAAGTGATAGGCCTACTGTTCACCATTGCTTCTACTTCACATAAAACAGTAGAGAATTCTTCTTTGCTCAAATGAGCATTAGCTAAAAGTTTCTTTAATGGACACTTTACACTTCTCACTAGCCTTTCCCAAAATCCTCCCCACCATGGTGCTCTCTCAACAATAAACTCCCACTGTACCCCTTGGTGTGAAAAGTAGGATTGGAATCCTTCCTCTTTTAGCAAGGACCAAATTTCTTGGAGTTCCTTTGCAGCCTTTTTGAAGGTTTTTGCATTATCCGATATGATTTTATTTGGGAAACCCCTTCTGTTCACAAACCTTTTAAAGGCCAAAAGAAATACATCACTACTTAAGTTGCTTACCAACTCCAAATGGATTGCTCTGGTGGTAGCACAGGTGAAAAGACATATATAACCTTTGTTAGACTCCCCTCGCTCATACACATAGACTGGCCCGCAAAGTCTACTCCCACTACATCAAATGGGGCAGTATAGACACACCGTTCTCTTGGAAGTGGAGCCACCTTTTCATAATAAGGCTTTGCACTCCAACGCTTGCAAACCACACATTTATGCAAGACCTTTTTCACTACTTGTCTAATTTTGGGAATCCAAAATTGTTGTCTAATCTCTATTATCACTTCTCTAACTCCAGCATGTAACAGCTTATGATGAGTATCCAGGATCAAAAGGTCCACAAAGTGCCCCCCAGAAGGTAGCAAAATTGGATGTCTTTTCTCCTCTGGAAGCCCAGAAAACTGTAGTCTACCTCCTACTCTCAATAAATCCTGATCCAAAAACACATCCAAACCCTTGAGCGCAGAATGTGTTGGTAGAACCTGTAATGGATGGCTGGTGAGCAATTCCCGCTCTTCACCAAGTTTTTCCTTCTGCACATATACCACCCAGTATTTCCTGGCTTGCTGAATCTCATTACTGTTCAGAATTCCTTCCCTTCTTGTTTCTCCCTTAATGTTGTTGGTAAATCTATATATCCATGCTGTCACTCTTAACAATCTTTTCAGACTGCTAATGTCCTCAAGCCTCAATATGGGGTCCTGCTGCAAAACTTGACAACTGTTCACAGCGCATTTTCTCACCTCACTCACCCATGCTTCTTCAGCCTGGCATTCTCCTACAATAGGCTGATTAGAAGGCCAGTTTTCACTTCCAAGTTTTAGCCACTCTGGCCCATTCCACCACAAACTTGATTGTGAAAGATCTTTCACCGAAATTCCTCGTGTTGGTAAATCAGCAGGGTTTTGAGTGCCTGGACAATGCTTCCGTTGTTTGGGATCTGTGTGCGTTTGAATTTCCTCCACCCTATTGGCAACAAATGGTTTCCATTTCCTTGCCTGACTTCTTAACCAGTGCCAAACTATAGTGGAGTCTGTCCAATAATAGCTTGGAATTTCATAGAGGGCCAAAGACTTTCGCACTGTAATTGCAAGCCGACTAGCAATAACGGCACCCATCAATTCCAACCTTGGAACAGAAAGCCTTTTCAAAGGTGCTACTCTACTCTTTGCAGCAACCAACCTGCAACTTACTTCCTCTTGCAATGCGCCTCTTATATAAATACAAGTTGCATAGGCTTCCTCACTTGCATCACAAAAGATGTGCAGCTCCAAATTGTCTGGACTATTGTTCAACTCTCCAAAGTACCATCTTGGGATTTCAATGTCTCCAAGATGTGCCAATTCTTTGAACCAATATTTCCACCTTACCACCATATGATCAGGTAACTCCTGGTCCCAACCAAGTCCAATTTCCCAGAGGCTCTGAAACCAAATTTTTGACTTTATCACAAATGGAGCCAGGAATCCAAGAGGATCAAAGACCTTCGAAGCCAAACTAAGAGCTGTACGTTTTGTCCACCTTGTTTTTGCCCCTCTCATTCTCAGCCAGCTCTACTAAAGATTTCCCATTGAAGGTAAACAAATCATCATCTTGCTGCCAAACAATGCCTAGCACCTTTGCGTCTATTGCCCACAACTCCTTAATACCAGAATCCTCAATACTTTCTGCTGCATCAGGTACTACAGAGGAATGACTCATAAACTCTTGTAATTGCGAATGATTGGTCTGCCATTTTCTAGCTCCATGCCAGCCTCCCTCATTATAGCTCTAGCCTCCATGAATATCTGTTTAGCCATTTCTGTATTATCCACGGAACAGCAAATCATCAACATAAAAATTTTTCCTTATGTGTTCAATAGTGTTAGGATAGACTTCAGAATATTTCTTAAAATGGTACTGCATAGTAGCTGCCAACAGAAATGGACTAGAGCTGAGGCCAAACAACACTGACTTCATTCTATATGCTTGAACCTTAGGTTCATTTTCCAACAAGTCTTTCGTATCCACCCACAGATACCTTACTGCATCTCTGTCCTCTGGTTTTAACTTTATCCGCAAAAAGGCTTGCTTCACATCTGCAGTCAATGCTACTCTACCAAACCTGAATCTCAGTAACAAGGAAAATAAATCTGCATTTAAATTTGGCCCAGCATCCAAACAGTCATTCAAGGACACACCACCTTTGTCCTTGGCTGAGCCATCAAAAACTACCCTCAGTTTGGTGGTAGTTTTGTCTCGCCGTACCACTGCATGGTGTGGCAGATAATGTGCCTCCTGGCTCACCAGCTCACCTTGCACCCTTTCAGCATAGCCCTCCCTTACATAACTTAGGATGGCCTCATTGTATTCAATTAACAACTCCTCATTTTTTCTTAGCCTGTACAATGAAGTCTCCAACCTCCGATTAGCTAGCTGAAGGTTTGAACCGGGTTTGCAAGAATCCTTCCATGGTAGGCCAACTTCATAGCAACCATCTCTAAACCCAATCCCTTTTTCAAATTGCTCTAAAACATCATTGTTCACTGTACTTGCCTGGTTGTCCTTTATGCCAATAGATTCAAGTTCCCAAAACGCTTTCAAATGCCTTTCCAGACCATGGCTGTTCTCCTCAATCTTAACAAAAGAGCCTTAACTTCCATTTCATTGCAATAACTACCATGTAGCATCCAGCCTAGCTTACTTTCAATAGCTACCGGGCCTTGAGATGTACGGACAATATTACCAGTGATGAAGTCCCAATAATAGTCAGCTCCAATCAAAAGACTAATATCTTCTGTTCCCTCAAACTTATTATTGCCCAAATTAATTCCTTTAACTTGCAATTCTTGGACACATGCCATATCTAAACAAGTAGTGACTGGAGCACAAAGTTCCTCAATCTCTACAGCTTGGACCTTGATAGTGGGACTTTGCGGTAACAACCCTTTAACCAGAACTTCTACCTTCTTAAATTTGGTTCGGTTTTGAACGGAACCCCCAAACCCAGAAATTCTTAAATTTTCCCTCTTAAGTTCTTTAAACTTCAATTTTCTGGAAATTCTGGTCTTAATAAAACTACACTGGCTACCACTATCAAACAACACTCTTACAGTAGCTTCTCCCTCATTCCCAATTAATAAGGCTGCAGTTGTTTGCAATAATCCCCCTTTACTTTTACTCCCTTGCATAGCAGTGGCATGTGCCACTGATGTCTCTACTTCTGGGGTAGGCCTACTAAGTGTTTTCACACAATAATGGCTGATGCCTACCATGACATTTTTTGCACAAAATTTTAAACTTACAAAACCTTGCTCTATGACCTTTCAAAAAACATTTAAAACATGCTGTGGACTTAGTTACCCTGTCCTTTCTCTCCTCAAAGGGTAAGGCCTCAGCCACCTCACATTTATATGACTTGTGGTTGCCTTCGCAAAATATGCATTCCTTGATTCCCTTTAATTTATTCTCAGAGGAGGCATGTAGAGCTGACACTGTACCTGGGCTATTCCTTTTTGTGGAAACTTTGGTGCTGTGCCTGCCTTTGTCCCCTTGTTTACCATCCCACTGTGCAAACTCAACTCCCTCTCGTCTTGCTAATTCTGTGCCTAAAAGACTTAACATCTGCTGAAGGGGGATGTACACATGTTCTGCAGAGTGTCCCTACTTAATTCAAGCAAAATTGAGCTAGGCAATTTAGACTCCAGTGTAGGAACCAACATTATACCATACTTTTCCATTCCTACACCCAAGTTGTCCAGGGACCTAGTTCTAATTTCAAATTCATCATATAACTGCCGTAACTCCTTGACACTATTAGGATTATTAACAGGAGGTATAGCTAAAAGTGCACGGAGGTGGCTTTTAATTAAGATCTCTGGCTTACCAAACCGTTTCTTTAATATATCCCAAGCCACATTATAATTAGCCTCTGTTAATGCTAATCCTGCTATAGTCTTTGCTGCCTCCCCTTCCAAGAGGGACCGCAAATAATTAAACTTCTCCACGGCACTTAACACTTGACTAGAATGAACTGCTGATTGAAAACTGTCTGCCCATCCTTGCCATTCCTGAATACTCCCAGAAAATGTTTTGAGTACAAGCCTCGGTAATTGAACTACAGATCTGTTAACCTTAACTTCACAAGCATCATTTGTTGAGTGTTGTGTTTCATTATTAGACCTGGTCTCTAACTGTACTGAGCTGCTAAACTCTTTTGCTCGGAGGCCTACGTTAATCATATCATCAATAATCTCTTCAAAGTAAATTATGTTATTTTCTATTTCATCCTCTTCTATAAGAGCCTCAATTTTAACATTTACCTCACTTAGAGCAACCTTTTTAGTTTCTAATATGGCAAAGCTGCGCAGTCACTAAGCGTAAATCCTCTTGCTCTATGGCAGAATCTATAGTGGCAATGACCTTTGTAATTAGACCTTTGTAGGCGCTTCTCCTTTTTATAAATTTGTTCAATTCAGATGCACTCATCTTCAATGTAAAACAACCCTTGGGCTCAATACCAAATGAGCTGAATTGGCAGAAATACTTAACCAAACTGATCAAACGCAAATTTTACTTTCAAATAAACTGAATTGCTGGGTGGGGTACTAACCAAACACCAGTATGGGAATACCAAATTTCCACCCCAGGACCTTAATTCAATAATACCCAAAATTAACCAAACCGGAAAAAATGTAGGCCAAAAACGACAGACGACTGGCCAAGTTTCGCAATTGGGCGACCAAACTTTCAATAATAACCCAAAATTAACCAAACCAAACCGGAAAAATGTAGGCCAAAAACGACAGACGACTGGCCAAGTTTCGCAATTGGGCGACCAAACTTTTTACCCTGGGACCTTAACTCAATAATACTCAACCCGTCTAGGCTAACTTGGGATACAATTTGCACAATCAGAACTTTGCCGAAAAATGGTCACTGACTCAGTCTTGGGGTAGAAATCCGGTTCTGAAGGACCATGTTATTTTATTTATTTTCGGGTTCGAAATCCCAGCTAAGCCGTGAACGGCCAAATTCTAAAGGGCAAGTTCTACCTAAAGCCCAAGTTAAGCTAAATTAAAACTTACGGATTTGAGATCCTATTAGGTCCTACCTCAGGGTAACCTCAGGGTTGCTGACTCGATGCGGGCCTACCTTAGACCTTAATTACATGAACTTAAAGTAAACAAAAGGGTACTATTTGTGGTCTTCTTTCTGAACCTTGCAACAACAACGCAACCTGGACTATTGCACGATGCAACAATCATGTATCTAAACAACCAAACTGAATTGCAAGAGAGCTCTCTATCAGACCACACCTTTACGTACGACCTTCCACAAACGAGTAGAAAAGACGCGCAGCGTCCCAAAATGATGCCAACAGTGTGACCAAACAATGATGCCACAAGAGCTCAAAAATGCTAGCTCTAAATTAAGTTAATTTTTCACTAACCTTACAATTATGAGATGGATATATATACACCTTAACTTAATATATATACAAGCAATGCTGCATCAATCAGCTTAGTCATCGTATCGCCTTGGGACAACAATGGTTCTTCCTCTTCTAGATTTTCTAACATTAAGCACGTCCTGAAAGTTAATCATTGTTGTAAAAATGGTATCAAATTCAGTTGCTTTGTATGGCAGTACGGGAGTGAACGCAATAGTTGTAGGCTTCAAGCTATCTCCTACGAAAGGGCTTTTGACAGCAACAAAGCTTGGAACAAAGTCATCATTATCAGTATTTGAGTTAGTTGAAGAGCCGTGTATTGTGGTTGTTCTATGTTTGTACCGCATCACAAACCACAGGAAATGGTCGAGATTAACAGTCTCAGTAAATGATCGTTTGCCTTGTATTCAGAGACTTGGAAATCTTGACTTATTATACCTCGTTCATGTCTTGGTCCAATCGAGATAATTTCTTGGCAAGGAAGAACGCTTTGTAACTTGCCAAGCCCGAGGGTTGACTCTGGAGCTTCACTGATCTTATTAGTATGCTGCTGTGTTGGTGCAGAGCTTACTGGAGTATTTTGGAATAAAACTAGCACCGTATCGTGTGTCGAACCAATTCCAGACAAGGTATTTTCCGAGGTGTCAAAATTATCCATTGCTGCTTGAATTGGATGGTTTTGATCAAATACTGGAGGAACTGGAACTTTATGTGAACCACATAAAGATATTGTACGTTTTGCTAGTGCAAAATTTATTTTGCGAACTTCTTGATATCCTACACAAATGCTCCGTTTGTTTGCAATTTCAATAAGATCTTTAGACTGTGACAGGTTATGTATAGTTTGAGCAAATCCGACATGCAATGGGGTGGGCTCCAAACCATTATGAAGGATGTAAAACAACATCTGGAAGATAGTGTCACACTTCAGCATCAACTGATTGTTGCTATCTGATATATTCCGGGTGGAAAACAAATGCTGAAGAAATTCCATCCATATTGGAGGACGTTCATTTTGGAAGCGTTTCAAGGCTAGATCAAGATCGTTTGGATCACAATAGTTAGAGCGTAAACCAAAACTAAGTTTTTAACTCTTTCCTGAGGTCCTTAGCAACGTTTTCGACAGATGATTTCCGCAAAGTTTCAACAATTCTTGCACTCTCAATCTGGACAGAATAAACCATCTGGGATTTTCGTTTGTTGCTAGGATATGTAAAATAAATGGTGTCCTTAAATTTGTCTATAAGCAGGCTCTTAACCAAATAGTTACTGATAGATTCATCCTGGTTCAACTTTTTATTGATCTCTTGTCTCAAGTAGGTGACAATGTATCCACAGCTTGTGAAGTCTATTTTTGAGACTACATCATTAAACGCTTCTTGAACCATGTCAGTAGAACCCATAACTTCATTTTCTTGCTGTCTGTTTTCCAAAATCGTTTCTATTCTGCGATCATAGGCTGCAAAATGCTTCTTTATACAATTATTATGATAGAATACATCTGCAGCGAATACATCTTTGTATTCGTTTAACATCGCTACTCTGGTAAAAACATCGTCTTGGAACAAGTGAGCATAACTCAATAACTTTTGGGCATGACCTGGAGCACATATCCGAAACAAATCATGGTCAATGTTTTCACCTTTCAATTTGACTCGAGCTGAACCACAAAATACACACACTTTCATATCCTTCATATGCTGTGTTTTAATCCTTTTGCTTGAACTATTTTCTGGATGAGTTAATGCTTCCCCTAAGGAGGAATCGGAGGGTTCAGATTCAGCATTTTTAGACTTCTGGCTACGTTCAACGAACTTTTTATATGTTGCATAGCACGAAGTGCTGTGATACTGGATATAAGGAGTCTGACTCTCAGTAAGAGCTTTCAAACGCTTGCTTCTGTCATCATTTGGGTACGCAGAAGCCAACTGAAGCAAATTTTTTATTCCATGTTCTCCGCTGCTCAAATATTTCTCTCCATTTGGGCTTTTGTTCTTCTGGCACAAGATACATTTACCAAGGTTTGAGCTATGCTTCTTTTCTGGCACAAGTTTACATACATCCTGAAAAAATAAAATATACTAAGACTTCTTGCAATTGCAATTATAATAAACTGGTTCTATTCTATACATATAAAAATTCATTTGTAACACATTGGTCTTTGTATTTATGTTTTAAATATTCAATTCGATTATTACTTACCATGATCTATCATCTGTTGAATCACATAATGAATACAGGGATCCTCAATTTGTAGCTACTACCAATACTAAACCTGAAACACAATAAATATGACTTAGTTATTCTAAAGAAATCAAATAGATCGATTCTATAAGAAGTTCAAGCATTTTACAACACGCAAGCCTAAGAATAACATAAAATTAGTACTATTTTTTATATTTTCGCTATTTTTTCAAGTATTTTACAACCATTTTTATCGATTTATACCCGAAATTTAGACATTTGTGCATACTTTGTTTTAATAAATTCTTGCAGAGCTATTAATATCTAATTTCTTGACTATTTAGTTCGATATGATTGGTTAGAGCTAGTTTATGCACCAAAATAGCCAAAAATTTCATTTTTGCGATTTTTTGACAATATTTACTTAATTTTTTACTATTTTTGCTGTTATTTTTTGACATTTTTGTCAGTTTTCTTGGTTCAGGCAGCAGTATGTTACAAAAACAGATTCTCAAACAAAAAATTGCCCTTAAAATTTTTTTCAAATCAAGAATATGACAAAAATACGAAAAACTGATAAAATTTTGCCATTTTTGCCAATTTTTTGCCATTTTGACCACTTTCGCACCAATTTGGTGCGATGGCATAGAAAAATTCGGATTCTGCGCCCCAAAATTAGTCTAGATCAGTCGTCAAAACCTCTGCACCCAGAAATTTATACGAACTCTGGGCCAGATCCTAGACTACGAAGTGACTTTTGGAGAGACCCGAGCACTTGATGAGTTTAATAAACAAAGGGTTAAAAAAATACTAATAACTATTTATTGAATTGATATATTCGAAAAAAATTGGTAAAATTTAAGATTCACAACAATGACTATGTTTTTAGTTCAAAATGACCTAAACCTAACCTAACCTAACCTAATTTAATATTGAATAACTTACCTAAGGTGTAAACTTCATTTTCATGAATCAGATATTTAGCCAAATATTTAAGTGCCTTGGATTTGGATTCAGTAATATTTTATTATTATTGGTATAAAAACTTAAACAATGGCGGAAACGAAATAGTTTTAAATAAGACTGTACAACATCTGTTTTAAGTAACCATATATTTTTCGCCTGGCTCAGGCTTTAGTTGTAACAGCATCTGTTCAAGAGAAGGCTAAGCTCGTAAGGTGGTTTCACGAATGTGGATCAATCATTACAGCCCAAAGACAATTTACGGGCGAATTAAACAAACCAGCATCACACAGAAATCTTATCCGAGTGTGAGTAAAGAAAAGTTCGGTGCAGAAGGATATGTCAAAAAAGGGAAATTCCCCAGTAGACCAAGAAATTCTCTGAAAAGAGTCAATGCTGTTCGCAAAGCATTCCTGAAAAACCAAAAAATGTCAATAAGGAGAGCAGCAGCTGTTAAACATTTCATACCCTTCTGTGCCTAAAATCATACACAAGACTTTAAAATTCAGCTCCTACAAGATATAGGTTGTTCACCAACTGCACGAAGATGATTACGCTACAAGAATTAACACTTGTCAAGAATTTATTGAACAGATTGAGTGATGATCGCTTTCTTTCAAGTCTCATTTTTAACAGCGAGGTAACTTTCCATACATCTGCTAGATTAAATCGCCATAACTACAGGATCTCGGTGAAACACAATCCACACAAAACATACGGACATGAAAGATTTGACAAAAGCGAATATTTGGTGTGCTGTTACGCGATCACATTTACAGCCCCTTTTTCTCGAAGACAAAACAGTTACTGGAGAATCTTATCTCAGAATGTTAAAGACTTTGTTTCTCCTGTACGACAAATTCCAGGTCTATCGCAATTTGCAGTGTTTTAGCAGGTGGTGCACCGCTTCATTTTGCTCTTACTGTGCGTATGTTTCTAGACGAAACATTCCCACAGTGGCTTGACCGAGGACCACCTACAAGATGGCCAGCTCGTTCTTCGGACAAATTTTTTTAGATTTTTACCTTTGGGGATATGTAAAGACAATCGTTTATCATAAGAAATCAAGGGATATTAATAACCTATAAATGCGGCCCTAAGATATACTATTGACACAAATGTAAAACCTTCGTTTCCATGGTTTTCGAAACTGGAGCTGTGACTTTTCAACAGTTCTGGAGCAAGCTTGGAGCAGTTCAGTCTCCAAGGGTTCCGAACTAGGAGTACTGCCAACCATAGTTAAGACGACCCATAAGTAATATTTACAAAATTAGACTAAATTTTTGGAAACGAGATAATCAAAGAGTATTTAACCTTATTTATAAATCAGGGTACTGTACTTGTGTGAAAGTAATAATCAACGAACATTTACACTTCTACGTTAATAATAATTTATTATAATTTAAATTATAACAAAAATCCTAACTCGTACTGCCTTTCTGACCATGGGGTTGGGTCAACAAATTGTGTTCACATTAGCTACTGAGTGATCGCTTTCGTAACGGCAAACGTGTTGTGACGGAGGGGGACCTAC
The DNA here is from genome assembly GCA_023014485.1 of Bathynomus jamesi. NCBI lineage: Eukaryota > Metazoa > Arthropoda > Malacostraca > Isopoda > Cirolanidae > Bathynomus > Bathynomus jamesi. The sequence goes on from JAJOZX010000486.1 coordinate 1,150,897, forward strand.
ACCTTTACACGAGATCCGCACTAGGGGTCGCTAGCTACATCATCTGGACCCGGATAACGTTTGCCCACCACACTACCACTATTACCCAGATCCAGTGTCGCTTTACTTCGCCGAGATCACTGAATGAAAATAACTTTCCACGTACTATCAATAAGAAACGCTATGACTGCGATATTTCTTTAAGATCTTGCCACAAACACAATAATAATTTTAAGAAAAGTCACGAAAACAAAGCTTATGTGATATAAAATACAAGTTATGTGTACAAATTTTGCCTTAGAATTTTTGCAAAGGGTATTTCTTCCTTGAAACTAGGGACTTATGAAGACAAGTTTTTTAGTGATTAACTTAATTGGGCGTCCCTAACCAGGGTTATGTCCTCATATGAACAAAGTACAACACGTAAAGTGATTTCGCGAGTAATTTGGGATTGTAGTAGTAAACTAGAAGTGATCAGATCGAATTAAAATATAAAGTAAAGTTCATATCATCAGGAATAAGGTTTGCGCAAGTTAACAATGGACGGAGAACGACAATATTCATTTCAAATATAATGAGCTTCAGAAAGTAAAATATGAAAAACACCTTAGAAAATCGCCATCGATGTATTAAAATCAATTAAACGAACCAATCAGATAGTTTGCCCACAAAGGACACATTGAGAATCCTGAAATAACAGTTCTTTACAATATATCGCCTTCATGATTAGGGAAGGACTGGAGAAAATTAATTCATTTGTTATCTATGAATTTAGAGAGAGTGTCATTCGAAGCACCATTAATATATATACATTATCTAAGAACCCATTTCTCATCACCATTCGGGTGGGTACGATGTTTCAACTCTGGACTGAAAAAAAACACTCAAATCAATTACATCCCCACCAGAACTAAGGTATCACCCCCAACCTCAGGGATCCATTGTTACTTTTCATGACGAGGTTGGGGGTATACCTTTTGTGGTACGTTAGGTGGGATCAGTATCTCCATTTCCACATTTCGCAAACTGCGCCTATTCTTCCGTTTCTCTTTAGCTCTTGCGCCACATTCATTTGAACTCTACATTTAATTCACTCATTTACTAATTACAGACATCTTTTTACGGTCTTCCTCCGCTTTTCAAACCTTTGTACTCACTATTATATACCCTTCTTACAGTTCTCTCATTTATTCTCTCCACATGATCATACCATCGTAGCATAATACAGTATTTTCTTTTCTCATTTTCAATTACTTTTTTACTCCACATCTTTTACAAACATCCTCGGTTTTCGTGCAGTGAATGCTTTTTACACCATATTTATTAAATCATTCATCTCAGCTGCTCTTGCTTTTAACAGTGAACTATCATGTCAAACAAGCACATCACATGAAAACATATTCAAATTAAGAAATTATAAATAGTCACAAAAACATGAATCCAGTAACTCTGAATATATACTGTATGTACAGGAAGTTTCGAAGAAATATTGGATCAAGTAAAGATAAGCACCCCCACCCTTTTTTAGTTAGCTTTATAAGGCTAACTAACGAAAATATCACGACTTAACCTAACCAATCGTTAGGTCAACTGTACGCCCTTGACGATTGGTTAGGTTAGGTCGTGATATTTTCGTTAGTTAGCCTTATAAAGCTAACTAAAAAAGGTTGGGGGTGCTTATCTTTACTTGATCCGAAATATTAATATCAGTTATTATATTAATTACTATTTATGAAAATACAGATTAAATTTGTAGACAAACATTTCCTACTTTAAATTTTTTGAGAGGAATTTTACAAACTATTTAAATAAGAAGTTCTCGAGAATTTAGAATCAGGCGCGCGCGTGTGTGTGTGTGTGTGTGTGTGTGTGCAAAATTAATAAATATGTACATCACATATTCTGCACAATTTAATAAGGTGTCCAACTGTCCATATGTCCCGTTGGATTTCAGAAATTTCGAGAGTGAGTGAGTTAAATATGAGTCACGGCTCACGCGAGTTACCGAGTTAGTTGGTATTCCGACGTTACCGAGGGGAGTTGGTGTTTATTAAAATATTTTTATTTCGTGGTCTGAAAAGGCATTTCTCATGCCGAAAACAGCCCAAAATGTTTGGGCTCCACAGTGCTCCGCCCCGGACCCCATTGGGGGAGTTTACAACGCTCCCACAAACCCCCTAATTGTGAGCCTCGCTTCGTTGGTGTATATTTCAGGCATAATTATATCTGCACTCCACCTCCGCCCTTTTCAAATTCATAGATCCGCCCCTGTCCCGGTTTGTCCAAGCACAAATCTGGACACCCTATGCATGAAAAAAATAATAATTTGTGGTCGAAATTTAAGTGTTACCGCTTTTCTATCGTAGAAAACGAAACCTCAGATTTGAAAGTGTGTCTCGACATTTGGCAGTTTGCCAACGATTTGAATGCAAATTGTAACAGTTTGCCCGTTCCCTGTGATTGAAGTGCAAGTAATGAGGTTTGCGTTTGCCAGTCCGCCCGCGATTTGAATGCGAGTGTCACAGTTTGCCAGTAGGTTTGTCAGTCGGTTTGTCAGTCCGCCTGCGATTTGAATGCAACCATCGCGTTTGCCAGTAGTTAAAAGTTAAAAACGAAAACCCTTAAATTCGTTCAAACTTTATGTGAGTGATCACCGTCGGACCCCTTCTTCCGCTCCTTAACAAATGGAGTTTTGTCAGTAGTCGCATTATGACTCCACGCATTTGCAAACACGCACACCTTCAAATCTCACAACTTGCATAAGATATCATCTTGACTGGCAAACTATGCAATTTGCGTTTAGTGTCATTCGCATTCAATGTCACGTAATATTTTGCGAGTGATATCTTATTCAGTGCACGAGGATTTGGTTACATATCAAAAAAATGTCGCTAAAGAAATTTACAGCTTCGTTAATGGAGTCAGTTTTAAATTATTTAAACTGTCATCGACTGGACTTTTGTATTAAATCATAAAAAGCAGTAAAATTTGGTCTGAAAATGAAATCTTTATTTCAACGTTCAAAATGAATTATAAAACTTCTGTATAGATTTTTCAAGTTCCTATTCGAATGGCAATACTGTTGTATTGATTAAAAAAAATAAATCAGACTTTGGAGTTAATCTAAAATCAATTACTTTTTATTATAAAGAAATTTAGGAGTTTCTAACCTTTACTCTTAGCAATTTACTTTAAGAAAATTGTATGTGCCTCAGTACTGCATTGTTGTGACGCCAGAAGTGTGTATATATATATATATATATATATATATATATATATATATATATATATAATCTAAAGCGCAAAGGAAATGAGATGGGTGTTGACAGGAAATAATGTCATGAACACTTGTATGCTCGTGAGAAAAGAACTAAAACATTCATTTAAGAATGGGCGTTAATAGACATGTAATATAGTGTGTGTGTGTGTGTGTGTGTGTGTGTGTGTGTGTGTGTGTGTGTGTGTGTGTGTGTGAGAGAGAGAATTTTTCCACTTATTACCGTTTGTCACAATTTATAGATTTATAAAAATAAATTTTTCCAGAACACAAAAGAGTAATTTCTGGGTCCTAAAAGCGTTCTTCCTTTGTATGGTACAGAGGAGCAAAGTCGACTGGTGTAAAGCTGAATAATGAGGTGCACCTCATTTTTCAACGATGAAAAATGAAGTACATTGTTGAAAAATGAGACACTTCGTTGAAAATTGAGTTGAAGTAGGCTATAAGTTAAAGTAGCCCCTTAGAACTTGGCCGTTCAAGGCTCAGCTGGGATTCTGAAGCCAATCAAAATAAATAAAACTAGCGGAGCGACCCGGCATTACCTGGGTAGAAGTTGAACGCTATATATACAGTATATATATATATATATATATATATATATATATATATATATATATATATGCCCGGCTAGGTCAGCTGTACGCCCTTGACGATTGGTTAGGTTAAGTCGTGATATTTTCGTTAAAACTAACCAAAATATCACGACTTAACCTAACCAATCGTCAAAGGCGTACAATTAACCTAACCGGGCATTCAATTAACCTAAGCATTCAGTTGACCTAACCGGGCATATATACAATATATATATATATATATATATATATATATATGTATATATATACACCTCGGTGGTGTAGTGGTTAGTGTCGCTGACTACGAATCTATCGGCCCCGGGTTCGAGACCCGCTAATGGCAGCCGGCGCGCTGCAAAACCCAGCTGTTCATCCTTCCACACAATAAAGAAAGTGGTTGGTAGATAAATGGGTACCCTGGGTGACCTAGTGGTTAAGACGCTGGGCTGCTGGTGGGGCTTGGTTCGGATTCCACGTTAAACTGTAGGTCTAAGGTGGAGTGAAAAGCTTGACCTTCGTCAGAATGAAGAATTCGGGCGGAAGCTAACCAAAGGTTATAGCGTTCAACTTCCACCTGGGCAACGCCGGGTCGCTCCGCTAGTTTTATTTATTTTGATTGGCTTCAGAATCCCAGCTGAGCCTTGAACGGCCAAGCTCTGAGGGGCTATTTTAACTTATAGCCTACTTCAACTCAATTTTCAACGGTCTCATTTTTCAACAATGTACTTCATTTTTCAACGTTGAAAAATGAGGTGCACCTCATTTTTCAACGTTACACCGGCACAATGTTGACACGTATAATATCAACATAAAAAATTTCTAAACACAATTTTCAAATGTTCGACCTTATACATATCAGTTAAATTCATGTTAAGTTAGTTTAAATTAGGTCGGTTAGGTTTGATTAGGTTAGGATATACATTATGGCCATTTAGGTTACGCTAGGTTAGGTTAGGTTTGGTTAGGTTAGTTACCGTACTGATTGAAAATCTGAAACGTATGTATGGGTTAATCACTCCCGCTTAGAATATTAAACAAACTTTTAATTTTCATATGAAATCTCAAATACCTTCAAAAAGATCGGGAATAATGTAAATATGCATTAGGTTGAACGTCGCCATTATGAAATTCGACATTGCTCCTGTAATCCCTTTGGTTTACGTAAACGTATGTGTTACGCGGTAGTAGTAGTTACTGTAATTACAGGCGAAATACGAACTCGCTCTCCAAATCTTTCTGATGCCGAACGAAGCTCCTACCATCGTAACTTTGAAAATGTTTTCATTGGTGCTGAGTCTTGCGTGGCTATTCGGAATTACGTCATCTGAAGGAGGTAAATTATTATTAAAAATTAGTTGAATGGTGTGAGAGTATTATATTTGGTGAAAGTTAAAAAATATGGGTTCGGAACCGATCTCGAAATCTATTTTTAATGTGATAAAATCCAGCAAACACGTGTACCAGGATCAAGTTATTTGTAGGCCTAGAGAGATTACTTCTGGGAAGCTAAAAGAAATTAGTTTGAAATACAGGGTGGTCCAAAAGTCCCTGTCTACTTTGCTGAAATAATAGTATTTTAGGATAAAAATGTAGTAACATAATTAGATTTATATTTATTGATCAAGCTTACGTCTAAGATTCGACGTGAGCACCATCAGCGCCTCTGCAAATCTCAAATCTGTTCACTGCATTGCGGAACACATTCTCAAGCATCTCTCAGGTTTTTAGCGACTGCCGCGATAATGCGAGTTTGCAGATCCTGCAGGTCTGTAACTCTTGTTTTGTAAATATCAAACTTTATAAAGTCCCACGCAAAGAAGTCTAATGGTCTTAAATCCGGAGGTCGTGCTGCCCAGGGCCTGTTTCCACCACGTCCAATCGAGCGATCTGGTAAGAGCTCATCAAGGTACGCCCGAACGATGTTTGCATAGTGACATGGAGCTCCAGCTTGTTGAAAGACAACAGTGTCGAGAATGCCATCTGAACGAAGCTGGGGTTCAAGAAACTGCTGAAGCATGTCAAGATAAATTAGTCTTGTTACCGTAGCTTCTGCAAAGAAAAAAGGCCCGTAAATCTTCGATCTTGTCATACCCAACCAGACATTAACTTCAGGAGAATCCCTTCCATTCGTAGAACTCTGTTGGGTTTTCACTAGCTCAGATACGTCAACTATGTCGATTAACCTTTCTGCATGCGCGGACTGTCTCTTTATCACCGAAGAGAATGTGGTTTGATAAGTTTTCGGTATGAATTTTTTCAATCAATTCTGTGCACATGGCGGCTCGTCTTCGATAATCCTCTTCGTGTAACTCTTGTAGCACTCGAATATAGTAACTTTTCTTTTTTTAATTAATGTTGATTTTAAAATCTTTAGAACAGTTGTTTTTGGTATGCTCAGTCTACGTGATGCTGTGCGAGTTGACACTCTTGGATTGGTTTCAAAGACATCTCTTACCAATTCGACATTTTCTCGAGAGGTACCTGGACATCCAGATCCTGCTTCATTTTAAATTTATTTACCAGCTCGCGAATTGCTTTGTCTGTAGGTGCTGGTTTGTGAAATCTTTGAATTTTTCTCGAATGTCTTTGCACTTCTTTCCTTGAACACGTAGTGTTACTACCATCACACGTTCTTGTACATCTATCATCTATGGCCTGTAGAAAATAAAATAGAAACATTTCATCAGAATAGATAGGGACTTTTGGATCACCCTGTATATTGCTTTACATTTTCGGTTACTTTCCTCGAAAGCGCTTTTACTTACCAGGACAAAATATAAATATATACAATAAGAACGAATAAACAAACTGATTTATAACTCGCTTAATTCTTGCTTTAAAAACGAATACTAACTGAAGGTTGAAGGGGTGAAACCCATTTGTTAGATATATGCAGTGCTCGAATTGAGGGGGAATGGCATCTCCCTTCTTATCTAAATAAAATACACTTTAACAACCTAAAAATGATGGGAAAAAATTCTGAAAAAATTCTGAAAAAATAAGAGAAAATTGCACGAATCGATCATGTCATCATTCTAACTGTTTGAGACACCAGACCAGTCAGATGTTGAATTCCGACTAAAGCACAGAAAGAAAAATATCTCCTTATTACTTTTTTGGTTTATTGAAAGACTAATAATATTTATGTTTTTATGCGATTTAAATGGTTTAAAATAGATATTCTATGGTCTTGGTCATATAATGTGTTGTGATTAAGGGAAGGGAACAGGGGTTGGGTTGTGATTAAAATGGATTTTATCATGGTATTTCAAAATGTAAGTTCGAAGTCAGATGTCATAATTTACTTTCATGAAAAAATATGGAAATCACTGAAAAAACGTTTCACGAAACTTATGATTTTGCTGTATATCTTTCCTTAAAAAGTCACCAAAATGTAGCATTATGAAGTTACATTTTTTAATTTTTTTACGGGGGTCATGCTCCCAGATCCCCCCTACCTTACCCACCCTCACCCCTTGTTAAAATTTTACAATTTGACCACTAGATCTACGTAAGGTGACCAGATTTTCTAGAGTTAAAAGCGAGACATCTCTCGAATAATGCATAGAAAACATTGCTTTCGCTTACATACAGTAGCCAACTGGTATAAAATAGGTTGTAACAAAATTATATTTACTGAATGCACAAAAATAACCTGCTTACCTTTTAATTATCGTACTTTCCACATGCATTTTCACATGTATTTGCTTTACGGCAGCAAAAGTTCCTTCAGGTCATATTGCTTATAGGTAGTAATTTTGATAAAGCGGGACATTTAAGTTCATCATCTCCCAAAGTGGAGACATTTCCGCGTCCCTTAACCCTTTACTGCCTAAATGGACAAATTTGTAACATGTCAAATACATGCATTCATAACTTAACCCTACAAAAAATTCAGGCGGTAAAGGGTTAAAGTTTCTAGGGGACAACGGAACATATAACTCAAAAGTGGGACAGTCCCGCCGAAATCGGGACGTCTGGTCAACTTAGATATACGCCCTATTTAGGTATACAGTAGTTATGAGGTTAGTTTAGGTTGTCAATCGCTCTTAAATATGCATTCGCAAGGTATATTGCAAATGAAAACCAAATTTAGGAAAGTATATGATCATTAACCCTTTGTCGCCCAGTGTGAGTACTGATTTTGTTTTGGCTAACGCCAGACGATTTTATTCAGTCTCGGAAAGACCTCTGTGCAGTAAAGGGTTAAGAGACGTTTGCTTAATCTTTTACTGCACAGAGGTCTTTCCGAAACTGAATAAAATCGTCTGGCGTTAGCCAAAACAAAATCAGTACTCACACTGGGCGACAAAGGGTTAAAGAATTAATTTTAAACATGATCTTGTTTTATTACGATAAAATACAGAAAGTCTGTGTACCGTCGCTTCAGGAAAGGAGGGAAGGTGTCGCTTAATCTACCATTGCATTCAGCCTTCATCGAACGATTCGGAAGTGACAAACATAACCATATGTTCATGGAGGGGCGTGACACCTGTCATATGCTGCACTAACGACCAAGGTATGCCATACCAAAGTTATCGCGGTATAGGTTATGTTTTCACTATAAAAATAGGTTTATTTCTGAACACGAATCTTTCTGTGCTTATGAATAACCAAATAATTTAATTTAACCATCCTTCAGCAACCATAACTGTTTACTTCATCAAAAGTTTCTAAACATACGCGAACACTCTTTACTAATGTAAGGATTAATTAATTGATAATTGGAACATAAATGGTATGTAAGCTCTAATGATATTAAACAAAAGAAAACTGAATTTGTTTCAGTGGATGAAAATTTAAAAAAAAAGTTTAGTGGCACACCAAATAGTCCATATGACAAACAGTAATAGCACAAACTGAAAATAAAATACAATGAAAATAAAAGTACCAAGAGGAGAAATAAATAATGGAAAATGTTGAAGTTAAGTGGAGCTACAAACAAATAAATGCTTTCATACCATGATAACTTATATATATATATATATATATATATATATATATATATATATACAGGGCGTCCCAAAAAAATGTATACACACTTAACAGCTGATAGCTCAATTGAGTTTCTTTCTTTCCAAGTTAAACCCATTAGAATTAATAATGGCAGTCAGACTAAGCTTTGAACAAAGGAAATTCATTCTAAAATGCTACTGGAAGTGTGAAAACGCAGTTGAAGTGCAAAGACAGTTTAGGAGGGAGTTTCAAACAGATCCACCAACGCGACTTACCATCACTCGAATTAGAGATAAGTTTGAAGCCGATGGAACTGTTCAGAATGTCCACAAGAAGCGTTCCGGAAGACCACGGACATCGACAAGCCCCACAAAGCAAGAAAGAGTACTGGAAACGTATCACCAAAGTCCAAGAAAATCTGTGCGGCAAGCGAGTCGTGAGGTAGGAATTTCAGAATCGTCTGTCCAACGCATTTTGAAGCGCTGTCAATGGAAAAGTTACATTCCAAGATTAGTCCATGCTATTAATGAAGATGATCCGGACCGAAGAGTGGAGTATTGCGAGTGGTACTTGGCACGATGTGGATGTGGATTGGACGAAGGGGTTTCGTAGAATACCCTCCGCGTTCACCAGACCTCACACCACTAGACTTTTTTTTATGGGGATACTTAAAAGACAAAGTCTACGCTATAAAACCTGCAACAGTCGCTGAATTGAGAGCAGCCATTGAACGAGAATGCACACAAATACCAAACGAAATGTTTCGTGATGTTTGCGATTCCATTGCTTCGCGTTATCAGCAGTGCCTGGACCAGAACGGACGTCAGTTTGAAAACAGGCGTTGACAAAACAACTAAATAATGTCTGTAGATTCTATTACATTTTGAAAATGAAATGTATTTTAATAAACACTGCCTTTATAAGTATTTAAAGTGTGTATACATTTTTTGGGGACGCCCTGTATATATATATATATATATATATGTGTGTGTGTGTGTGTGTGTGTGTGTGTGTGTAAAACGCTCATAGAAAATAAAATCAATTAAAAGGATTAGCTTTCAGCCTATAAAAGTTTCCTTTCAGGTCCTAAGTGAGGAAAAGAGTCCTGCTCAATACGGAAGATCGCAGCGAAATGATCGAGGAATCCACAAGATGCAGATTAAGAAGTGGAGGTTATCCCTCTTCTAAAATTTAAAAATTCTATTGAAACTGAGCAAATTTGAGAAAATGGCGGGTGAATAATAGGGCATGGTTCTGATTAATCAGTTAATCATTGCTTCAAATTTAGTCATTAATTAACCAAAAAATATTTTTAGAAAATGATGGGAAATGATTAATTTTCCTCATAATTTCACCATCATTTTACCTTAAATTTTGTAATGTATCATTTGAATTTGGCACCTTTTTGCATGTTTATATAAACTGTCTAATGCGCCCTTGCCTGATTTCTTGAACTAAAGCAAACTAAATGTTTGAGCAAAATGTTTTCTTCGGGCTTATCTCACGCAACAGAAACAATAAAGATCTTTCTTACTCTTTTCAGAAGTATTTAATTTTGAATAATTTTTAATCAGTTAATCACTGATTAATTAGAAAATTTCATCATTCATCACTTTTTCCTAAAAATGATTAATTAACCATGCCCTAGTGAATAAGTCACAGCAAACCTTGTTGGAGTTGGAGTTTTCCGAATTATGAATAACAAATGACTACTAATAACATCTTTCAACATTATTTGATTATATATAGCTAACATAACAGTGTTTGGAAATTTTATATTATGGTCAAATTGTCTAACATGCTTGACAATGCAGCTATTTTCATTACCTGTTCTGATACTGCTTTGTGTAGGTATAACGGTTATACCTACACAAAGCAGTAGGTATTGCGTATTGAGTGTTGTGTTGAGTCTGAAATAAAGTTTTTGTTTAACTTAGACAGGAGGTTATACTATAACCTCCTGGCTAAATTAAACAAACACTATTTCAGACTCAACAGGTACAAACATTATACAAGTGGTCCATAGAAGATTGAGAGTTAGTAGTATAGCCGAAAAAGGTTAGAGTGCAAGACTGTTGCAAGTGATTACGTAATGTTGCAAAGGGGGGTGGGGGTGTTATAAAAAAAATAAAAAAAAGAAAGAAAAAAAAGAAAAAAAAAAAACCCAAAGGGCCCTTTGTTGCCAACCGGGGTTGCAAGGGGCATGCAATTTGGAGGTGGAGTTCTCCCCCAAGCTATTCCCCCCAAAGGGCCAGAAAGGAGAGAAAAGAGGAGAGAAAGGAGGACAGGTGTTCACCTGGCAGGAGCCAAGTGCATATTAGGACTTCAGCCGAGTAGGCGTTGTTTTATAGGCTCCTAATCAGCCAGTTGGCTTAGAAGGCGTAAATGGCTTGAGTTGCCAGATAGCGCCATGTATTCGCTATATATTTAATTCTAATCGAAGACTGAGTTGCCAGATGCCACTTTTTAGCAATACCATTGTATACATTATTATAGACTCCTAATCAGCCAGTTGGCTTAGAAGGCGTAAATGGCTTGAGTTGCCACATACCGCCATGTATTCGCTATATATTTAATTCTAATCGAAGACTGAGTTGTCAGATGCCACTTTTTAGCAATACCATTGTATACATTATTATAGACTCCTAATCAGTTGGCTTAGAAGGCGTAAATGGCATGAGTTGCCAGATACCGCCATGTATTCGCTATATATTTAATTCTAATCGAAGACTGAGTTGTCAGATGCCACTTTTTAGCATTATTATGGTGAGTTGTCTCCAATTAAAAGATTTCGTGCCATGTATTCAGTTGCCAGATACCACTTTTTAGCGATACCATTGTATACATTTAGAATACCCGTAGTAGGTTTAGAAGGCGTAACAATTAGAATTAAGTAAAACAACATTGCATCATTATTTTTATTATAAATATATAGAAAATAAATATACATTTCAATAATAATTGAGGAATATGCATATAATCATAACAGTACAGGAAATATATACACACAATTATGGAGATATATATAAAATAAATATACATTTCAAATAGAAATAAATATACATTTCAATAATAATAGAAATATGCATATAATCATAACAGTACAGGAGAAATATCAAGCAAAATATATAAATACATTTCACTTTTTTTCAAAATACTAAACTCGGTCTTAATCGAGTTTACAATTACATCATTATTGCTCTGCATTACGCAGTATATGCGGCTTAATAATATTTCACCGCTTAAAGTATAGGGAAATCTGTATTCGATATGAAGGGCTTTCATATCGTTCAGTACTATTTTTGTTCCCACTTTACAACCGGTTGGTAAGTCATCTTTAAATACGTCTAGAATACAATCAAAAGCACGCACAAAGAGTTCATCGTTAGCTACATTATTAAACACAAGTTTATAAACACGCTTTTCCAATCGAGGGTTTATTTCTACCGACTCGAGCTTTTCAATCGTGAACTCACTCAACATAGCGGCAATTGAAATAATCTTCTAAATCGTTACGACAACTGCGCGTTATATAAAGAAATAGTTCTTCAGGGTGAACGGTGTAGGTGAGCTCAGCCTTGTACCGATCAATTGCTTTGTACCAAAGTTCATGGTATTTCAAAGAGTCTAAACTTTTTAAATAAACGTCCAGCACTAGACCATTCTCACCAGCCCTACACTCGGTAAACCCATCGAGCAGAGCGGTGTATGCGTATTCAAGTACTGTATCAAAATAAAGCATGTCCGTAACACGCGCGTCTAATATAGGTTTCAGCTTGCGGAATCCGACGATTTCAAACATTCTGTCGAGGATGAAACGGTTTCGCGTAGGAACAAGGGCGTTATTATCAGAAGCATTCTTCCACATCAGCCGTATATCAATGCACGGCCGATCGTTATTTATACACAACCGCAAGACTCATTATCCATACCTGCTGCTTCTCTTCTGCACGCGTTGTTTCTTTTACTTCACGGTGTATGTGAGACTTTATAAAGTTTAGCTCTGCAGTATACTTCAGCACATCGTCTGTGCAACGAAAGCCTTCAACGGTCTCACCAGAACATCCGTAGAGTATTTTTACATCTTGGAACTTCGCACAATCCAATGTGTTTTTAAAAGAGGTATAGGAGGGAGGAACAGGAAGTTTTTCGGTATCCACCACATCCTGACACTTTGCTGAATACCATTTCATAAACGTTGTACAAGCAATATTAAAGGTAGCCATTTGAATACACGTCTGATCTGAATACACGTCTGATCTCTCGGGCTTACTGCAGTCGACTGACCACGCAGGGACTCCCAGATAGTAGCATGACTCACGGTCTTACAGTGGGCGGAGCTTAGAACTTTCACCTGCACACACACACACACACACACACAAAGGAGAAAGTGAAACGCTAATTGAAACATGATTTATTTAATAAACGAGATATTCAAGTTATATATATATTTACAAATACGATTTAATAAACGAGATATTCAAGTTATATATATATTTACAAATACGTGTAATAAATCAATAGATACTTTACAAATACGATTTAATAAACGAGATATTCAAGTTATATATATATATATATTTACAAATACGTGTAATAAATCAATAGATACGATTATATACAAGACAAATACGTGTGAGTTAACAATAGAAGCATCATACGTTATGGCATCCAAAGGGTACGGTATCGTAGGTGCCAGGTAACTGGTAACGTTTCCTATAGGTGTTACGGCACACCTTCGTACCCCTAAGTTCCTGTTCCTTCACGCCCCCCAGCTTCTACGCCCGAAAATTGTGGGTGCCTACAATTAGTTGGGGAGGTTGTTCGCCCTCATCATCGTCCAAACATACTAGATCCTTCAACGATTCAAAGTTAACAACCCGTCGATTCGCATGGTTGAGCGTAATACCCTTTGCCTTCACGATATATTTCATTTCCTCCCCCACCCTGACCCGTACCCCATAAGTCTTAGGTCCTGTTGAGACAAAAGAGTCGGCGTATGCGTTGTCCCCATACTCATCCTTGATCTCATCAGTGAGCTCGCCGAGAACTCTCCAATAGCGGGCATGTATTCACCCTCCCTCTCTGTGAATATCACGCTATCTGTATCGGCATACAATACTCTCCGCCCAAGAGAATGCAATAGACCCCAAAGTTTTATACGGGCGTAGGCTGTTGTGAAGCTGGCCACAGGTATGTTTGTAACCCTTGAGGTATCTGTGGCCAATTCAGTGTTGTTGTACTTTATTATGTAAGTATTACCTACATTCACGATCTCCATGACCTCTTTATCGGGAGCATTGGCATAATCCCAGACATCACTATAACTTTGTGCCAAATGAATGTTCCCTTTGCCGGTATTCTGCGCAAATTTTCCCCATAGACCGTTTAGACACAACTTTACCCTAAAGCGCTTGCCAGGATTCTTTACAATTTGGGCACGATCAAGTTGTATACCTTCGCGGTCGCGGTAACGTTGAATATAGGCAGACTTTTCATCTTCGGTATCAACTCTCGCGGATACCCTGTTGCCTCAACCTTATCCTTCAAAAAGGCGTTTATATATGGTGTGAAAAGGTTGGGTAGCTTCTGAAACCTCCACACCTCATGTATCTTCAGTATTCTATAACCATGGCGTACGGCTAGGGCCAGCTCAGGACTTGTATATACGCCTCTGATCTTACGCTGGTGGGGTATATGGTTACAATCGCCGTTATCCTCTTCCGCGCACTTCACGCACAGGGAAACATGAGCTTGTCGTCGATAACGACAGGTAAGATCGGCATCCATAAATTGCGTGGGGGGAGTACGTCTACGAAAGAGAGCCCAAAGTAACGATCATTCAAATTTCTTGAAAATTCATTGATGGAGGGCAGGTTAGGTCCCACCAGTTTCTCAGGAGCGCCCACGGGGTACGGATTGTTCTTCATCACGTATGGGTATAAAGAACAGAAATCGTAGTAATGGAGCTTCACGCCCTCTGTAGGTGGAAAGTATAGTCTGAATGGATTTGTACGTCCTCCAAACAAGCTATCACCACATTTGAGAGGATCCAGCACCATTGAACGCTTGATCGTGTTTTTTTCCTCACGGTACACCTCGTCTGTCTCCATCCGTGCATCATATTCATGCTCCACAAGACTTTGTGAGTGAACTGTGATCCTATAAGTTGATCGCGGGTGCGGTTCCATGCAAGACAGTCGGCAGGAGACCTACCGTGGATATCTCCGGCGATTCCGCACTCAGGACGGGGGCATCCATGCCACCAGCAACCGTTAAAGGAGTACACAGTCTTCACACCAGTGACACGGTTTTCACTTAACCCATCAACCCAAAAAACACGTCCATTAATCTTAATGGGTACTTCACCCGTGTTGCGGGCGTGCTTTATGTATACACCTGTCTGTTGCTGTAGGTGTATGAGCCAGTAAATAGCCTTGTGTCCGTAACTGCGGGGGTTGTTTCGGTGAATAATGGCTAAGGTGTCTTTAGGCATGAAGTTATTCTTGAACACCGTAAAACATAATGATGCGATGGTGGTTGCGACTTGCAGTGGATCGCATTTGAAACGGGCTATGTACATCCTTCTAAAGGCCTGGAAACATACTCTAAGCACGCGCACATCGTTCACGCAATAACGCTCACATTCATCAGCTATATTATAAGGGTTACTTTCATTAAAACTGTTAGTATCGATCAAAGTCTTCACGTTCATCCATGCAGTCAAAATAATGTTTGGGCGGTGGTGGGCCTACGTAGTTTAAAGTCTCGCTGGTGAGGAAAGTGTAAGGGAAGTATCCTTTGGAAACTTCAGCTGCTACTCCCATCACCTTGGGTAGCTTTGCTAATTTACAAGGTGTGAATAATAAAGTGTCTTTAAATTGTACATTGGCTCTTATTTGCATCTGTATTAATTTGTTGCCTCTTTTCAATGGATCACCTGTAAATATCTCAGAGGATTCGTGTTCAAGCAACTCCTTATAAAGGAACAACGTATCAAACTTTGCCCCGTTATTGGCGAGAATATACACAGTCATTTTTTTGAACTTGTCGGCTAACTTGACAATATAGGACACAAATAGTTTCACAGGACTATCGCGGACATTCGTTTTAAAAACGTTTGTCCGTTTACCGCATTTGGGGCACTCGTCACATTCGATACCCATACACTCATCACAGATGGTCTGGCTCACAAGTAAATGTGGAATTACCTCTTTGGTTTCAGCGTTCGTATATGTTTCTATATCGTAGTACAGTTATACAAGGGTTATTTTTAGGCTTAGCATCTTTCATATAACATACATGCTTTACTCCATCCGCCTTATATTCCTCCTGGCATGTAGGACAGTGAATTACGTCAAACTTGTGCTTAAATTTTCCCCAATTATCCATTGTGTGAAACATACCACATTCACAGATTCTCATTTTTCTGCACGTGCCAATTGATTTATGGAAATCAAAACAGCTATTATTGAAAAATGTGCGTCTACACACATCACAGTCTCTCTTCTCAGCGTCAACTACACGGCTTTCACATTTGGTGCTTTTACACTGCTCACATACCATGTGACATTCTTTACAATGTCGCACAATATCATCCGCAAACTCGAGGCACCCCTTACACAAATCATGATGTCTCCCATATTTTCGACTTTTGTCATAACTCGCGTAAAGCCACCTTATATTACGGATGGGGAGATACGTTGTCCCTGACAATCCTAAAATAAGTAGGGGTCTTGTACGATCTCTCACACAGCTTTTAAAAAACATACACAGTCCTACGACGATCATCCAGCCCAAATACAACTATACGAACATTCATTTCCTGTTCTACCCTTCTCAACTCTTCAGGACCCATATTACAGTCAAATTCAAGTTCACAGTCTACAGCTAGTTTACGGGCACGCGCCACGACCGTAGGCAACCAAATTTTTGTGGCCTGTGTATTTTGTACAGTAAACATACGTGCTAAGAGTACTGCTATAAAGCCGCAACCACGATCGACGTTTATATGCTTTCGGTAAATAATCGGAGAATTGAAGTTAAGAGTATACGGTATGGCACTATGACCCGCAACACGGAATACACGATCAATATTTACCGTGAAGTTGTCCATATTAAAGGCTATACTACTTTGGGCGGCTTGCATTATACGTCCTAATATATATTCCACATCTTCAGCCGCCAAACGTCTAAATGGCACTATCACCCAATAATCGTCTACATCACCGTCATCTGACCCGAATCCAAAGGACAGACACGTCCTGACTTCACGCTCGTCGCGATTCTGAAGAGCGAACTCTATAATACGCTGTACAACCAGGCGTTGCCCGCGCTCAATTCCATTGCTATACATGGCTCTAGGGTCGACCCTGACTCTATACCGATTTCTAGTCAAGGTTGGGGTGGGGGCTGCGGATCGCACCAATTCGATCGTTATATCATCCTCAGCAGAACGGGGGGCAACTGTGACGGATGAATTAGTGGATATATTAGCGGAAGGTGCTGCTGGGGGGCATGTTGCGTAGGAGGTTGAGGGTTGGGGATCTATTATTGTAGACTTAACAGAACGGGGGGCGGCGGATGAATAAGGGAATATATTAGCGGGAGGTGCTGCTGGGGGGCTTGTTGCGTAAGAGGTTGAGGGTTGGGGACCTATTACTGGTGCAACAGGCGCGTATTTCGGGCGCTTTATACCTGACGTGTGGTTCTCATACCTCCGCTTTGGACGTGCTACCGGTATCGCTGGTGAGGGTTCGTTGTCAGGGGAGGAGATCACAACTACACTGTCGTCGAGGTCATCCGTAATGTCAATGATGGGGTGCTCTACCTCATCGTCATTCACGGTTCTGTGGGAGAAGAAAGCAAAATATAAGGAACAGCACTCAAAATTTGTAATATTTTGTAAATGACCCACTTAGGAGTGTGACGTGTTAGAAATGGACTCTGTAGAAAAATTCAGATTCACGAGCCCATCCACATGTATTATATCTGGACCTACAGGATGTGGTAAAACTGTGTTTATGCTTAAAATCATTAAAGAAAAGGGAGAGATGTTCTCGAAATTTGTGCATAAAGTTATATGGTGCTATTCGACGTATCAATCAGTGTTCAACGAGTACCAAGATGATATTTTGTTCCACAAAGGCGTATATGACGTTAATTCGTTAGAGAGAAATGAACATACAATCATTGTAATTGACGATCTCATGTTGGCGATGGATAAAACGTTTGCCGAGACATTTACAGTATTCTCGCACCATCTTAACATAAGCGTGTTTTTCATCAATCAGAATCTATTTTTCAAAAATAGATACATGCGCGATGTGTCGTTAAATACGCAATATCTAGTCTTATTCGCGCAACGTAGAGATGTATCACAAATTGGGGTATTAGCCAATCAAATGTTCCCGAATCAGCGTAAGGAGTTTTTGGAAGTTTATAAAGAAGCTACAAGCACGCGTTACGGATATTTGCTTTGCGACCTTCATCCGCGAAACAAGTTTAGAGTGCTTCTGCGAACGAATATATTTCGAAACGAGCCTGAAACGGTGTATATTCCAGAATGACAAAGAGACTAAAGAAATACCGTGAATTAATAAAAATCTATCATCGACTGCCCCGGGCATTGCAGCAGATGTTTATTAAAATATCGACGCCGACTTTTTAAAATGCATCTGTGAAATCTGTCTTAACGTTATAATTGCAATGTATCAATGAAAACCCCTCAGAAGGCTCGCCTACGCCGCTACAAGAACATAATACGTGCACTCGCTCGTAAAAGTCAAACTGTAGCGAAGAAAAAACGAATTATTGTACAAACAGGAGGGTCATTTCTCCCCATCTTATTTTCAGTTTTGGGTCCTTTACTGACTAGATTAATATAATGAAGAAAGTGGTAGCGATTCCCCACGAGGTGTACGCTTCACTGCAAAGGAATCCAGACACGTATCTAGATCCCCGTAAAAGCAGACTTAAAAGAATGGAAAGAGAATTGCTAGCCCTATTAAATAGTGAAGAAACACCTGATGAGAAAAGAATCTTATACCAAGAAGCTCTGCAGAAATTTCTTCACGAGTACGAAAATTATAAGAGCCCTACAGAGATTCCTGTGGTTATTAGGCACAGCACGGGGGACGATGGACATGGCGACATAGGATCTGAGCCCGACGATACAGCTGACCAACCAAAAAGATTAGCCACACAACATATCGAACATGTATTAAAAAGTACCCTCCCACATACATTGAGGAGTAAAGGCTTGTCTTTATAATCTATTGAATGAGGATCCCGCCATACAATAGACCGATACAGGGGAGATCATTGTGGAAGGATCAAAGGTACAGGGATCGAATATCGTAGACATTGTCCATGATCTGGTGAGAAAGTGGGATAGGCTATCACCATCAGGATGGAAGCATATTAAAGCAAGACTACAACAAATAAATGTCCCTAAAACGTTGATAGGAAATCTGAACAGGTTAAAAGACTTGGAACACGCAACGCCTGTGACACAATTGAAGGCGCCGTTACCCACGGCGGTAACATCTTTGAAGAGGAGCAAGAAGAGGTTAAACCAACCCTACCCACGTGCATCTAAAATACGCAAATGGCTAACGTATTAACTAAACGCTATTATGACATTTCTACCCCATCCTCTTACGGCGGCGTAGATAGACTGTACAGAAGTGTTTACGGAGTAGGAAAAAAAGATGTTGAAAGATTTTTGAGGGAGCAGGACGCTTATACGCTTCATAAGCCTGTGAGAAAAAGGTTTAAAACAGCCAAGACAACGGCTTCCTCGATTGATTCTATTTGGCAAGCAGATTTAACAGACATGCAAAGATATTCTGTGTATAACGATGGTTACCGCTACATTCTATTCATAATAGACGTATTCTCTAGATATCTGTGGCTAGTTCCTCTGAAAAATAAATCACCTGAAACAGTTGCTAAAGCCACCAAAACGCTAATGTTAAAAGAAAACAGGGTTCCTGGCTATTTTTGTACGGATATGGGGAAGGAATTTATAGGCTGTGCTTTTCAGAACATGTTGACAGAGTTTAATATCAGCTATTACACAACCAATTCTATACATAAGGCTTCTTTAGCTGAAAGAGTTCAGCGCACCATAAAGGAACGCATGCACCGTTATTTTACACATAAAAACACATACAGATTTCTAGACATTCTGGAATCATTGGCGTCATCCTACAACCGCTCACACCATCGCACGATTGGGACAACACCTAACGAAGTTTTAGAAAGAGGTACGCTCCCGAGGAGCGATGGATCACCACCACCACCACACTCTGCGCGCTTCAAAATCAATGATTATGTAAGGCTGTCGCGTTCGGGGAACAAATTCGCAAAGGGTTTTGAGCAAGGATGGACACGCGAGATTCTTAAAGTTAGGGCTATGAGACCTAATGGTGAGATAATGATGTATTACATTGAAGATTTGAATGGGGAAGAAATCTCAGGAGGATTTCACCGCGAGGAATTGCAGAAAGTTGCGTTTAATTTAGAAAAAAATGTGTTTAAAATTGAGAAAATTTTAGGAAGCAAAGGTTCAGGAAAGAGAAAAATGTACCTGGTGAAATGGCTAGGGTACCCAGAAAGCTTCAACACCTATATAAAAGCTGATGCAATAATGAAGCTTAAATAGTATGCAACATGGCTCCTAACCATTTCTACGTCACACTCCCGTCCTCCTCGTCCCTGTCTGTACACCCTAACAACACACTAGCCAACTTTGTAACAGAACTCCACAAGCACATTGAATTGGGTCGTGATTCGTATGAGGTGGGGATATGCGAAATTCAGCTGGACACCATCTTTTTAAATATTGAACATAAAGAAACCGTTTTTACGATTCTTAGAGACATTGACGAGTGTGAAAAAGCTGGGGTAGCTATGGATGAAACTATGCGTATCGCTCGGACTAAGTTTGCACGGTATTACAGTACAGAAGTAAGACTAGGACCGGGTCAATATGGTTCGGCCGAGGATGTTGTGAGAGGCTTAAACGTAAGTTTAAGAAACTCAAACCTTACGAATGATTTAGTATACGAAATCGTAAACAACCCTGCACATACACTAATCCTAAAATCAAAGACTAACAGACGTATTAAAGACCATAGAAAGTTCCAAATTCTAGCCAATGGCCGATATAGCGCAGCCTTCCAAAGAGACACATTTCACGAGACACAGCATGACTTGTCCAGATTAATGTATCAATTGAAGATGGAGAAATTGGCTGAAAGGTCCCCAGACATGTGCTATATTTACAGTAATATAGTGGAGCACCAGTTTGTTGGGGATACCCAGGCACGCCTGCTGCGCATTGCTCACATCCCCAACCATAGAGGAAGGAGTTTGAGTATTACATATGACAGACCCCATTATGTGAATGTCGCAACTAATTTAATAACCAATATCTCAATATATATAAGAACGATTGAGGGTGAAAACTTCCCATTCGGTAACGGGAGCTTAACAGTGAAGCTACACTTTCGACGCACTGAGTTATAATGGATAGAAAGCCTTTCACCGTCTATCGAGGGGTGCGATACCAGCGCGGTAGTGGACTTGGGTCCATTTTTTCATCCATACTACGTACGGCTGTTCCTTTGCTGAAGAGGGGTGCCAGATACCTTGGAAGGAAAGCGCTGCAATCAGGTATTAACACTGCAGAAGACATATTGGCCGGGGCTAAACCTAAAGAGGCTCTAAAAAAACATTTAAAGCGTACACGGGACGAAATCATCAAAGATGCAAAGAGAAAAATGCGTGGTGGCGGGAAGAAGCGGGCTGCCCGGAAGAAGAAGGGGTCACGTGGTATTAAACGTAAAAGGCTATCAAAAAAGAAGTGCTGTAAGCGAATGAAACCTATGGTTGACCACTTTTTTGACTGATATAAGCTAAGGACATTGATCTCATGAATCATAGTTTGTTTACCACTTGTCGAGAGAGGAGCCACTATTTCGCCATGGCACGCTTCATCCACCCATGTAGTTCACAATGCTGTAAATCGGAGCTGTCCCTTTTTGAGCTACCTCCAACCCAAGTTTCTATTGAGCACAGTGACTTTATTACAATTAACCCTTTAAACACAATTAGTTCCCCGAGTGCACCTATAGAATTCGTGATACCCAGCTCAGGTCCTTACTTTTTTATCCAAGCTGTGTGCACATGTACGCTAAGCTACGTATAGCCCATTCTGATGGAACGGTCTGCGATGACAAATATGCTGTATACCGTGAAAGAAACTTTCTGCACTCCATATTCAACCAGTGTGACGTATATTTAAATCAGACCAACATATCGGCAGGCACGGGGTACTATCATCTACGAGCCTATCTGGAAAATGTCCTCAACTTTTCCAAAGAAGCGAAGGCTACCTTTTTAAGTGCGGAGGGATATTATCAAACTAAAGATGAAAATAGTATAAAGGACAAATTTAAAAATTCTAAAAAGAAAATATACGAGTGTTTTGGACGCTTGCACACAGATTTCACTTTGCAGGAGAAGTTGCTTGTCAACGGGGTGGATATGAAAATAAAGCTCACCCGCACGAGTCCTGAGATCTGCTTAAATCTGGATGCTGATCAAGAAGAGGGTGCAAAGCCCGTTGTGGTTCACATTATGGACACATACCTCCGCGTACGGCGAGTGAAATTAAGTTCACCAAAACAACTAGAAATTGAGAAAAATTTACTAAACGCTACAGTGAAATATCCTATTAACAGAGTGCAAATCAAACTATATACGGTTCGTGCAGGGTTGGCATCGAAGCAGATAGAAAACATTGCCCTGGGAAATCTTCCTAAAAGGATATTAATCGGCATGCAGGACCATGCTTCGGTGAATGGAAAATATAAAAAGAGTGCCTTTAAATTCGAGAATTTCGGACTTAAAAATATAACTCTATACGTTAATGGCACTGCTTTGGGTGGAACAATGGGTATGGACTATTCATCAGACGCTGTGTTACCTCTTTGTGCCAGAGCCTATAGTAATCTGACCCATATTGCAGGTGATTGTGATGAGCTTGGTAATGGGGTAACGCAGGAAGAATTCATTGATCAATTTAACCTTTATCCGTTTGACATTACACCTGACTTATCTGCTAGCGTAAATACCCATTTAACCCCACAGCAGAGCGGAAACATCTCAGTGCGGCTGGAATTCGCCAAGCCTATAGACGCTCCTATTAGTGTACTAGTATATCTCGAATCGCAAGCCCTAACAGAAGTAGATAGATTTAGGAGCGTTATCACTGACTTTTAAAATGGATGCTAATACACTTCAGAAAGTAATGGAGCGAGTCACACGTTCCAAATTTATCGGCGTGTTTGCGAAATGAAGGGATTCACTGGATCGCTGTCTATTTTAAAAATAGACAGCGCATGTACTATTTTGATTCACTCGGTACTCAGCCCTGGAGTGACCCTATTACTGTAAAATTTCTCGCTCAGTTACATATTCCCGAAGTTGTATGGAACCCATTTCGTATACAAGGATATTTTAGTAATGATTGCGGAATGTACTGCGTCTCATTTCTCACGCATATGTCATGTGATAAAGAATTTATAAATTTTTTAAATTTATTTGACCCGTGTCACACTCGCCGAAACGATGAAATGGTATGCAGACAGATAAAAATCCGCTTTCCATTGTACGTACTCGTTGTATAGTATAATGTTTTTGTTCGTATATTTGTAACGGTATATTCTGTAGTTGGTTATTGTACTGATTTCTTTCATTTAATAAATTTATGAAAATATATTGTCTTCTTATCCCAAAAAGATCGAAAAACACTTACATTATTTCGGTGTGATATTGTTGACTGATCAGTATATCCTCCGTATTCATGACACGAGATTCTTCAAAAGATTGTATAACACGTGTCAAATCCTCATCGGACCTTAAAGGAATAATGTTTATTCTTTTAAAACATATACAGAGTATACAGATAGATCCCGATTATGTGAAGATATCTTTGGTTCATTTAAGAGGAATAACATTGATTGCCATAAAAAATTTCGATTTTAGCATAATGGGGATAAGAGGTAAAACCAAATAACATTGATTGACATAATAATTTTTTGGCGAGTATCTATTTGACGAGATACTACAGCCCATCCATATATATATATATATATATATATATATATAATCGAATTATAGACACTTACATTTCTATGGTAGTCCCTTGCGTCGGATTGTAAGGAGCGTCACTGCAAATATCTTCTACGGTTTGCGTTGGGAATAATTCATCACGGTCAATTGCGTTAAAAAGTCTAATTGTCGTTAATGCCGCAGTGTCACTTTCTTCATACAAATTTGGGGAGACGTACAGGTCCATGGTGGAGGGAATGATTATTCACTGACGCGAAAATAGCTACTGTTACTCCCAACTGAAAAATATCCCCTTTTATATGCACAATCGCCAAGCTCCGCCCCAAAAGACCAGATGTTCGTAGTGATTGGCTGCCGATGTAGCTGGGTGGAGCTTTGACGTGTACCAATCCGCTATAACGGGACCGGACGAGTAACATATATATAAAATCGTGTTTCTTGTGAATAAATTATAGACACTTACATTTCTATGGTAGTCCCTTATATTATATTTTTATTTTTACTTACAAGTTAGTATTGTTTTCACAAATTCTTGTGTTAACATAATTTCAATTGTTAACTTATTTTATAATAAAGAAATATATCCTAATTATATTTTTAAAAGAGCATTCGGTTTCCACATTAAACTGTGGGTCTAAGGTGGCGTGAAAACTTTATCCGTTGTCACTCTTCGAGCTAGTTGTTATTATTACTAAAGAGAAAATCATGCATGCTTTTCGGTCATACTACTGACTCGGTTCAAATGATGCATTAACATGCTTTTCGGTCATACTACTAACTCGGGTCAAATGATGCATTAACATGCTTTTCGGTCATACTACTGACTCGGGTCAAATGATGCATTAACATGCTTTTCGGTCATACTACTGACTCGGGTCAAATGATGCATTAACATGCTTTTCGGTCATACTACTGCCTCGGGTCAAATGAACCTGTTATTTTAAATCCGTTTCAATAATCCTGTTATGTTGAAATGTGGAAGAGTAAGCAGCGACTCCCTGACGAGATGTATTTCGATCCACAGAACAGCTGTTCACATTATAGGACTTTCGATACTGATTCCGGTTTCTGAATTTTTCTATCACCCATAGTTTTCGAGAAAATAATAATATTTCCATTTACTCAGAGTTTCCCGTATCATTAGTCACTAATGTAATCGAGAGGATATAAAGAAATATATCCTAATTATATTTTTAAAAGAGCATTCGGTTTCAACGTTAAACTCTGGGTCTAAGTTACGCGTAAATATAAAATATTTTCATTGTAGAAATAATAATAATAATAATGATAATAAGAATTGATGTGAAAGGTGATTGATTTAAGCAGTTAAGATGTAGTTATAAGAATATGACACCATACAAATTACGCGTAAATATAAAATATTTTCATTGTAGAAATAATAATAATATAAGAATTGATGTGAAAGGTGGTTTTTGTTCAAGTAGACTAAGAAAGGTTGACTCTCGCCCAGAAAATGGTCTCTTGGGGGACGATTCGAAATGACCTAGTTTCTGCCTTTCCTCGTGTGCGTGTGTGTGTGTGTGTGCGCGCGCACGAGTGGTTTATTCGTTTATTATATATATATATATATATAAAGGGTGATCCAGAGAAATGGGACCCAAAAGAAACCCCTGTAACTCTTAAAGTATAAGTCCTTTTATAAAATCATACGCATCATTCGAAAGAGGATAGTTACAAGTTTGTACAGGATTGTATAGGTTTTGACAATACAAGACAAGATAAGATACAAAACAAAAAAAAGTGTAGTTAAAACTAACCCTTCAAGATGACTGCATGGACTGTGGAACAGCTGCGTTTCATAACTGAGCAATATTATGAGCATGGAAGAAGTGTAGTTTCAGCTCATAGATCTTTCAAGACAAATTTCAGATGTCAAAATCACCTTCTAAGAAAGTAATCCGTCGGTGTGTCAGAAATTTTTCCCTAACTGGCAGCATTGGAAAAAGAAAACCAACTGGAAGAGTGCGCACAGCAAGGATAGACGAGATCATTAACAGAACTCATGAAATTGTACAGGATAATCCTAACATAAGCATCAGACGTGCTTCTCAGCTGTTAGGAGTTGGATATGGAACAACACACCGTATATTCAAGCAAAATTTAATGCTCTTTCCATATAAAATTCAAACAGTGCAACAACTAAACGATGGAGATTTCGCACGAAGACGACAATTCTGTCAATGGATCCAACAGAAGGTAAATGACACCACCAATTTTCTAGCAACTTTGATTATGTCAGACGAAGCCCATTTTCACTTGAATGGAACTGTAAACAAACAAAATTGTCGTTTCTGGGCAACAGAAAATCCATTGAATATTACCGAAGTCCCGTTGCATAGTCAGCGTGTAACTGTTTGGTGTGGTCTTACTGCATCTCAGATCATAGGGCCGTACTTTTTCGAGGATTCCACCGGAAACACGGTCACTGTAAATGGTGATCGCTACGAAAAAATGTTGACCGATTTCCTTATTCCTAAATTAAGAGATCTTTGTCTAGAAAACCACTGGTTCCAACAAGACGGAGCTACCTGCCATACCACGAGGAACTGCATGGCAGTTTTGCGTCAAACGTTTCCAGGCGAGTTAATCTCAAGATTTGGAGACGTTGAATGGCCCGCAAGGTCTCCTGATTTTTCTCCCTTAGATTATTATCTCTGGGGATATTTAAAGAGTAGGGTCTACAGAAATAACCCAACGACCTTGCAAGAATTGAAGGCCGCCATCACAAATGAGATACAGGCCATACCACCGCACACTCTTGCAAAAGTGATAGAACTTACAAGCGAGAACACTGGAATGCTTGGCAACTAATGGAGCACATTTGAAAGGAGTCATTTTTAAAAATAAATATTTCATAATAAACTTGTAACTCTACTCTTTCGAATGATACATAGTTTTTATGAAAGGAATTAAATATTAAGAATATTTGGCTTTTTTTTATGGGTCCCATTTATCTGGATCACCCAGTATATATATATATATATATATATATATATATATATATATATATTAGAGAGTCCCATTTTTTTTGTTCCTGAAGTTTGTCATGCACACCCCCCTAATTTCTTCCACTCGTGAAAACATGCCAGCAAGATGAATTTCATTCGTGTTCTTTAATTTTAAGGGTCCCCTCAAACCATGTGTTACTATTGCTGAACGGCTACTCTCTACCTTATACTAATTGTAGCATATTTCTTTTCAGGTTATGATACAAGAAAGCAGGAGACTGTGTGGTTGGGGGTGTTGCGAAATGAACCCCTGGAAACGCTGTGTCAACTCCCGACAGTGGGAGATGTTCTTGGACGTCTGTTGTTCTTCACTCGGAAGAAAAAAACGTCCACGGCGGAAGCTGCCAATGTGGTAGCTGATGAGGTTATGGCGGTGTGGGCTCGGGCATCTATTCCGACCTCCCACAAGCCCAAGTGCGTCGAGAGGATCAAGGCCCTCTCCACGGACTACGAGAAGGTTGCCAGAAACCGAAACCGTGGGGGAGAGAAGCAACTGGAGCGGGAAAAGGGATTCCAAGCCAACCTGAATACACTGTTCGAAACAGCTCATGCCAACGCCATGAAACTCATCAAAGTCCCCGAAGATCGAGACTTTCTGAATGACCAGCGAACCGTGCGGAAGATGTACATCGGAGGAGAGGACCTGGAGTTTGCTCGCAGGGCAGCGGAGCGGGAGAAACGCCGAGCAGCTGAAGAGAGAGGAAGAAGAAAAGCCGCGAAGAGATGGACTCACTGCAAGCAAAAGGAACGGTGAAAAGTGGGTCTTCTTCTTCTTCGGAGTCCATGGCCGAAGCATCCAATGATGATGTCCAATATTCCTCTCCTGGTCCTTCGGCTCCTCGATCCGCTCCCAAGGACGGCCAAGTGTCGGCAAGGAGGATCATCCAATATCCCAATTTTGCTGCAGCCTGGATCGAACTGGAACCTCAGTACGCCAAGCGATGCACATTGTGGCTCCAGCACTCGCTGCCGCGGGAGTTGAGTTATCCTCGGTCACCTTGTCCAAATCAAGTGTTCACCGTTCACGGCAGAAGTCCAGGAAGAACTTGGCAGCCGGAATCAAGACCGAGTTCAATCCTGATACGCCGCTTGTCGTCCACTTTGATGGCAAACTCCTCCCTGATTCGGATGGAGGGAAATCGGATCGCATACCAGTGCTGGTCAGCGGGAAGAATCTTGAGAAGTTGTTGGCGATCCCAAAAATCCCTGAAAGCACGGGACAGCGGATGGCTGGAGCTGCTCTGAAGGTGCTGGACGATTGGCCGCAAGTTCAACCATGGATTGCCGGTCTCTGCTTCGACACAACAGCGGCGAATACCGGTATTCACAGCGGCGTTTGTACGATTATCCAGGACCAAATGGACCGCCGCGTTCTTTTCCTGGCTTGCAGACACCACATGATGGAATTGGTAATCACCTCAGTCTTTGACCTGTTCTTCAGGTCTTCTGGCCCCGAAATTGCGCTGTTCGCTCGCTTCAAATCCCAATGGGAGTTCATCGACCAGAAGCAGGCTTCTCCGTTCAACGGCGATGGCCCAAGCGACATCCTTTCGGAATAGATGGCGTTGAAAAAAGAGCAGATTGTCCACTTCATTGAAGACCAGCTTGAAGTTGGCCACCCAAGAGACGATTACCGGGAGTTCCTGATCCTCGCTCTGGTCTTCCTCGATGGTCATGGCAAACGAGATCTCCGGTACAATCGTCCTGGAGCATACCACCGGGCCAGGTGGATGGCCAAAGGCATTTACTGTCTTAAGATGTTCATCTTCCGAAGCCAATTCCACCTGACCGCTCACGAGGTCCAGTCACTACGCAGGATAAACGTCTTTGCCGTCACCATCTACCTCCAGAGGTGGTTCGAGGCTCCATTGACGGCGGACGCGCCCGTCAATGACCTGGAGCTGTTGGAGGACCTAGAGCGGTACAAGGCGGTGGATCATGATGTAGGTACCGCCGCATTGACGAAATTCCGGGGCCGCCTCTGGTACCTAAGCGAAGATTTAGCCGGACTCGCTATGTTCTCCTCCAAAACCACCGATGCAGAGAAGACGGCCATGCTCCAAAACCTGCACAAGAAGACCGAAAACCCAAAAGATCTGCGTCGGCTGGAGGGAAAGAGTGTCTTGACCGTGAGACGGTCGGATTTGAGCACCTTGGTCACGAAAAGGACTCAAAACCTTTTTCATTGCCTAAAGCTGCCGGTTCCAAAAACCCCCAAAGATCTCGAAGGATGTGCACCATCGTTGAAGTCTGTGAACGACGCGGCAGAACGGGCGGTGAAACTGGCGGAAGATTTCAACGAGGGCCTGACAAAAAACGAGGAGGAACGGCAGCTCGTGTACCAAGTCGTCGAATACCACCGCCAGCAGTTCCCCTCAGCAGACAAAAAGATCCTCTGTCCCCCGAAATGAAATGTGCCATTAGGAAGAATTTCCATTTCCTTTAATTTAGTCATTATAAAGAATTTACATTTCATTCTTCCATTCTAGAATGATTAATGCTGAGCATTTACGTTTGTTCATATAGGGTCGAATAAACAAGGTCAATGAGGGGACCCTTCCCCTCCTAAAAGGCCAATGAAATTTCGCCCATTTTTTCCTTTCTTCAAGTGTAATTAATTAAAGGGGTGTGCGATTTGACTCTTGCAAATTTTTATTTTCACATGTGAGGCTGGGACACCCTAATATATATACGGGTTTGGAGAATGACAAGCGTGTGTTTCATAAATTTCTTTTCATTTGGAGAGAAGGGAGACTTATCAGGGATTGGGGGGAAGGTCTCTCAACCAGCAGGTGTTCTTCGAAACCGACCCCGTTATAGCGGATTGTGTTTTGGCTAATTTCAATTGATTAATTTCTTTAAATTTCGTTTTTTTCAATTTTCTTCGCAGGGGAATGAGGCTCTGTGTGTTTCATAAATTTTCATTTCGTTTGGAGTGACGGGAGACTTATCAGGGATTGGGGGGAAGGTCTCTCAACCATCAGGTGTTCTTCGAAACCGACCCCGTTATAGCGGATTGTGTTTTGGCTAATTTCAATTGATTAATTTCTTTAAATTTCGTTTTTTTCAATTTTCTTCGCAGGGAATGAGGCTCTGTGTGTTCATAAATTTTCATCTCGTTTGGAGTGAAGGGAGACTTATCAGGGATTGGGGGGGTCTCTCAACCATCAGGTGTTCTTCGAAACCGACCCCGTTATAGCGGATTGTGTTTTGGCTAATTTCAACTTTTAAATGAATTGTTTCGTAAATTTTCATTTCGTTTCGTGACTTAAATTTTTATTATAAAAATTAAGTGTGCAAAAATTATTTATTTAATAAACAGAATTTAATTGGTTTCATCTACCGTCATATATTGTGGTACACTATTTAAATGTGACGATTCGAGTTGACACAGAGTCTCCTTTTCCTCGTGTGTGTGTGTGTGTGTGTGTGCACGAGTTGTTTATTCGTTTATTATATATATATATATATATATATATATATATATATACACACACATCAAGAGCGGTCTGGAAGGAAGATCTCTCATGTCGTCTGACCCCGTTATAGCGGATTGTGTTTTGGCTAATTTCAACTTTTAAATGAATTTTTTCGTAAATTTTCATTTCGTGTGTGTGTGTGTGTGTGTGTGTGTGTGCGCACGAGTTGTTTATTCGTTTATTATATATATAATATATATATATATATATATATATATATATACACACATCAAGAGCGGTCTGGAAGGAAGATCTCACATGTCGTCCGACCCCGTTATAGCGGATTGTGTTTTGGCTAATTTCAACTTTTAAATGAATTGTTTCGTAATTTTCATTTCGTTTCGTGACTTAAATATTTATAATAAAAATTAACCCTTTACTGCCCAAAAGGACAAATTTCTAACCTTTCAAATACGGTCATTCATAACTTAACCCTACAAAATATTTGGGCAGTAAAGGGTTAAGTGTGTAAAAATTATTTATTTAATAAACAGAATTTAATTGGATTCATCTACCGTCATATATTGTGGTACACTATTTAAATGGATGATTAAAATATGGTTTTTGCTATCTGGAACACATGGCGCTATCTGGCAACTGAATACATGGCGCTATCTGGCAACTCAGCCAGAATAGAGGTTTATAAAAGACCGAGAGACGACTGACGGAGTCATTCAAGCTCGGCTCCCAGCCGAGCAAGGACCTCTGGTCCTTCTCTTTCTGGCCCTTTGGGAAAACCCCTTAGAGGCCTCTTAGGTTAGGTAAACGAAAATAACTTGGGGGAGAACTCCGCCTCCAAGTTGCATGCCTTGCAATCAAAGGCAACTACTCTCTCTCTCTCTCCTCTCTCTCTCTCCTTCAGGTGTACCCCTCCCCCCTTGGCTCAGCCAACTGGCTGATTAGGAGCCTATAAAACAACGCCTACTCGGCAGAAGTCTTAATATGCACTTGGCTCCTGCCAGGTGAACACCTCTCCTCCTTTCTCTCCTTTCTGGCCCTTTGGGGGGAATAGCTTGGGGGAGAACTCCACCTCCAAGTTGCATGCCCCTTGCAACCCCGGTTGGCAACAAAGGGCCCTTTGGGGTATTTTTTTCTTTTTTTCTTTTTTGCAACACCCCCACCCCCCTTTGCAACACCCCCACCCCATTTGCAACATTACGTAATCACTTGTAACATTCTTGCACTCTAACCTTTTGCGGCTATACTACTAGAGATAGTTGTCTGGGGCACAAACTAAGTAGGCCAGTGAATCACTGTGCATAATGAACATACAGTTGCTTACGCCAATGCTTCCAGATTTGAGATTTATAAAATATATCGGAGACCAGTCCACTAACCATGGCTTCTATTATCTTATTGACTGACTCACCAAGCCTAGTGATAAATCTAATTAGGGTGGTAAAAAAATGAAAATGAAAAATATATTTCTCCTGACATTTACCTATACTCCACAACCACTAACGATGTTGGAAATAAAAAACTGGATCGATTCGTGCATATTTTAGGTAGCGCACTCGAAGCCTTGGTATCATTATACAAACAGTTTTGGGTGGCAAATTTCTTCAACTTGCGGTACCCTGAAATATTAATGGATTTAGCTCAAAATCCAGTCTGAGGTCTTTTTCCATATAAGGAATGAGAAAATGCATCGGGAGCTCTAATTTGTACATTTTATTTTTTTATCATTAAAAATGCACAAATAAAATTAAAATGCACAAATAAGAGCTCCCGATGCATTTTATCATTCTTTATATGGAAAAAGACATCAGATCGGATTTTGAGCTAAATCCATTAATATTTAAGGGTTGCGCAAATTGAAGAAATTTGCCACCCCAAACTGCATCATGATACTAAGGCTTTGAGTTGCGCCACCTCTAAATATCCATGAATCGATTTAGGGTTTTATTTCTAACATCATTTGTGGTTATGAAATATGAGCAAATTTCAGGAGAAATATATTTTTAATTTCATTTTTTTGGACCACCTTCAGGTGGTAGCAGCAATTTTAAAAAATTCTTATTGTTGTTCAATTTGTCCCATGTCTGGTAAAGGGACTTACGCACTGATTTGTGTGCACTGGGGATGAAATCTTGGCCGTATTCCATGGCCAGCAAAGTTTTTGAAAAAATTTTAAAAAGTAGAATGCAGCGATATTTAGAATCCTACAATTTATTATCTCCAAATCAATATGGTTTCCGTAATAATAAAACAACGGAAATGGCTATTTTATATCTTATGGAAAATGTAAATATAGCTAAGGAGAACAAAGAAATAATGATATCAATATTCATGGATTTGAGTAAGGCGTTTGATGTAATAGACCATAATATTCTACTTAAATTATATTGTTACGGCTTTAGAGGAGCAATCAGTGATTGGTTTAAAAGTTATTTGTCCAATAGATATCATTTTGTATCAGTAAATAAGGTTTGCTCAACTAAAGCGCTTGTCAAACATGGTGTGCCACAGGGGTCAGTTCTGGGTCCACTGTTATTTTTATTATATATAAATGACCTTCCACGTTCATCTGATATACTGAATTTCATAATGTTTGCAGATGATACAACTATCTCTTTTCCTTGCAAAGATGTTAATACTAGTGATGCACCGGAGCTCCGGCTCCGGTCGAGCAGGAGTTCCGGCCATTTTAGAAAACCTCCTGCTCCGGCCGGAGGTTTCACTAAACGGTGCCAAGTACACCAAACTCAGTTCTGACAACTTTTAGTTTTAATTCTATAAAACTATAAAACCTCCGGCCGGAGGAAAAAACACTAAGCCGGAGGTTCCGGCCCTCCGGCCTCAATCTGCCTCCGGTGCATCACTAGTTAATACAGCTAAGAATATATTTAATTCAGAATTCATCAGTGTAATAAAATGGTTGGCCACCAATAAACTCTTACTGAATACCACTAAAACAAATTTCATGATTTTACTAACAAAAGAAATGTATATCTTGATGAACTTAATGCTAATGAAATCGCTATAAAGGAGTGTACTTAACAGAATTTCGTGGTGTAATGCTAGTTAAGAATTTGCAATGGAGTGATCATGTAAATTATGTCGCGAAAAAGATTTCAAGGAGCATTGCTATAATGTTTAAACTCAGAAATGTAGTCCCTAAACAGGTTTTATTGACTATTTATCATAATCTTGCTCTTCCTTATATAACGTAGTGCACCCTTGTTTGGGGAAACTCCGCTAACAACGCATTAAATGGTATCTTTGTCATCCAAAAACGAGCAATAAGGTTATCTGATGCTGATTTCCTTGATTACTCTAGTCTAGTGCATTATTTAAAGAGCTAAACGTACTAAAGCTCAACGATATAACCAAACTGGCACATTTTATTTTTATTTAAGAGTGTAAGAACAAAATCATTAATTTGCAATGGGTAAATAGATATTTTGTAACTCATCAAGAAATCCACTCGTATCAGACCAGAAATAGATCAAAGCTTGTTATACCTCAATTTAGATTGTCTTCATCTCAAAAACTACCCATTTTCATTGGATTGAAACTATGGAATGACTTGCATACCGATATAAAAAATATTGTGAATGTAAATCTGTTTAAAACCAAGTTGAAATCCCGATTAATAATGGCATACTAACAAAAATCTAGGATTAATGTCCAATAATATTGTTTAATATTGTCCATTAATATTGTTTAATATTGTAATACATGTTTTAACTATTAATAATACTTATTTACTTATTTATTTATTTATTATTATTAATTTATAACAACTAGCTGCTTATTTTTAATAAGAGCCCAGTAAAGCCTAAAGCTTAAGGGCCAAATTAAATAAAATAAATAGTCGAGTTTCATAATTATTCATATTGTAAATTGAAAAAAATTTATTTATTTTATTATTATTATTAATAAAGGTTATTCTATCTATCTATCTATCTATCTATCTATCTATGTTCGAGTTGCTCTTCTAAGTGCTTTAAAGCTCCCAGAAACAGGCCAGAGATGACGCCTCTCTTTGTAGAATTATGATAGAATGAGAAGAAAATGAATAGATGTACAGTATGTACTGGAATTAACCTGTTTTTTTATATATACTCGTATAGAGAAATTTGGTAGGTTGGACAGGTTTCTATGGCCATGAACATCCAAAAACGGCACACAGTTATTTTCAACTTCATGAGGAAATTTAATGGTATTTGAAATATTATTTAACTGTGACAGATGATTAATATCAATACTATTGTTACCAATTGAAGGTATCACCCACGTACCTAAACCAATTAGTGCCTGCTACAAGAAGTGATATTAAGTTGTTCAGTTCGAGAAATTCCATTTACAGATTAGCAAGAACAGGGATAAGAAGTCCTGAAATCTGGAAGGACCGAAAACTGCTTGAACTAAGACTGAATCAAATCTGAAATAATTCTGAGAGGTGCAAAGTTCAATTAATTTAATAAAAGTGTTATACGGTATGAGTACGTGTTGTGAATTCTCTCTCAGATAATTTTCCAGTAATTTTAGTGTTTTATGAACAGGACGTTTGTGAACAAAGCTAATCATAATTAATCACTGAATTATGTTTTAACTTAATTTGGTTAATTTTTTTGCAAGTCAACCGAATTAATTATATAGGCAATGAAGATCGTACCCACATATTTTGACAAATTGTACGCTATGATGACATTTTGTACTTAAATTAAAAGATCATTTGGTTTTAAAACAGTGTGATTAAAGCTTCAAAGAGCTTCTAAATTTTTCAAAAACAAACAAAACTTGCTTCTAGATATAATTTTAAATAAAAGCTCAGCTCATAATTTCGAACGTCCTGGAAGGAATTAATAGACCTTAAGCCCTCTGAACTTAGTGTTATCTCTGTCGAGAGACTATTATAACGTTCAGACAAAATCCACAGGTGCTCATCAATAACACTACTAATTTTTTAAAATAAACAATTTGCAAAAGTAACCGCTTCAGTACTTCCCAGAAGTTTGGGCTATGAGCGGTCTTAGTCAAAATATAAAAATCAGTGTAAATCTTTTGTTGAATAAAGTAGAGGGTCACCTGACTGTAGTAACAATTATAGGACCTTGAAGAAAAACTGATTTCCAGACGTATTTCTCCTTCTGGTCATTAGTCGTCTTTGCACTTTTCAAAATCTTGGCACTCTTGTCTGAGATAATCCTCCCTTTTGACACTATTTAATGATTGATTGCTTCTTATTTAGTTCCATCATTCGTTTATATTTTTCTTTATTGTGACAAGTTTTCTCGTAAGGATTGGTTAATTAAATTCACTGTCTATTGATGTTATATTTATATTAATTGCAGACGTATCCTCTCTGAAACCAATGGGTCGATCCGGAGAAAGAATTGATGTCTCAGGTAAAGAAAGTTACTTTGATTTTTATATGAATGAAAATAATTTATATACATATCAATGCTGAATATATCAAATTTTGATGTTTTTTCCACGCATATAAATTATTTGTTACAGTATTACTAGAAGACTATTTCAGTTTTTATGGATACTAGCTGATGTGCCCGTTCATGACGGGCATGTTCTACCAGTAGACTATTAGTAAAAAGCTCTATGACGACGTGAAGGTTGTCTGCACACATGGAGGGTTTTTCAAGGAAAAAACAGCTCGTCATTTGGTAGACAAAGCTAGAGCAAACAACCATGTGGAAAGCAAATAAGAAGCACGTGAATCAACAAAGATGAAGAAAAAGAGCTCTCAAAAGGTCTGGAGGGTTTTTCAATGGTTCAAGCTGAACTTTTCCTTCCATAAAGCAGAGTGATGACGACTTCTTATTCCATTTTAGGGCTCCATGGTACTGACAAGGAACTTCCATCGATCCATTGTCTAGACTTTCAGGTTGATCTTGAGCGAAATAGGAGATGCCTGCCTTGGTTTTCTTCCTAATGTTGTTCTGATTTGTTATCCTTTGCTTTTTTGCCTCATTCCTCTTGAAGTATTGGTCCTTTTGTGCGACATTCATTCGTTGTCTACTTGCCTCAGTTTCCTCCATCTTGCAGTCTTGGTCCCCTTTTAAAATGCTCATGCGTTGCCTTTTTGACTCGTTCGCTCTTTTTTTTTTTAAGTCTTCATTTTTCCTTACCTTTAATTCTTTCAGCTCCAGATTTTGCCTTCCTCTCTCGACTCCTTTTTTGACTGCCTTTCTGCAGAACGAAAAGGAGTTGCTGATAAAGAAATAGGAGAAACAGAAGGAGGCAAAAGTGCTAATTTTTCGCCATGATGTGAATAGCATGGAAAGAGAGACCGAATGAAGCCTGCATATGTAATCTAGATTCTAGAAGGAGGGGGGAACCAGGACATGGCTCAAAGGTGCGATGTAATTCCCTGAAATTCTTGCAAGAGGTTGCTGGATAGTGTTGGTATCAAAGAATACAGATATCTCTGTTAAGGCACCAAGCAGTGAACTCAACAAAATTGTCCTCAGCCCATTGGTGTGGGCTCTGCATGGAGAACAAATGTTTATTCCAGTTTAGAGGACGGTCCGGTGGATAATCAGCAGGATTATATTGAGCTGCAACTAAAGATAGGGGAGACCCAGGAGTTGCCTGACGTGATGCCAGAATTGCATATTCAACTATAACTGTACGTAGAGTTGTATGGCTCACAGCAGAGTTTATTTCAGGAGCAAAACCAGCCCTAATTTCGGGGCGGTTCCAAATTTGATCCGAAACTGCCCTGAAAAAACACGACCCATCATCTTCTGTAACCGTTCGATAGTGCAAAGGATGCTGAAGTCGTATGGAGATGCGTACTAACTGATCGGCTTTACATTTCATGGACGACCCCAATTCCATGCTGAAAAAATGTTCTGGAAGGTAAAAAGGTGAATGATTTAAGAGACGAAGAAGGTGCTTATGCATTTAGGTATACGTGTCCAATTTAACAGCGTCCTTCACAATTAAATAGCTTATTTTTTAATAATTCTGTAGAATTTGATCACTTCGCCACTTCATTCTTTCAAATTGTTTTGATTATTGGTGAATATTCGTTTTAACACCATTCTAGAGTTTAGGAAAAGAAAGTACTTTTTAGAATAATTTTCATGTGTTATGCACGAATTTGACTTCTGTTTTCTGTGCAAATGTATAGTTTTCAAGATACAAGCAAATGAAATTAGCTAAAAAATACATTTGCACAGAAAACAGAAGTCAAATTCGTGCATATCAAATCAAAATTACCCTAAAAAGTACTTCATTATATTAAAAAAAACTAACCCAACCTAACCTAACCTTATTGGTAATATTCTGATCTTCCCTGAAAATACTGTCACTATCGTACTTTAGATATTTTAAGGATGTAGGAATTATACCATGATCAGAAAAAAGTTTCAAAGCTTCGCTATTGCCTAAGGCTCTAAGCCAACGCGTCTGATGACTTCTTCAAAATCCAAGCTACACGAATCATGCATCCTCATAGGAAGAAACGCAATTAATATAAAAGGCCTTTGTTTCGCGGTCATCCGTTTATAAAGGGCTTGATGACGTCATAACTATGGCATCACTGGCTGGTCTTAGATGGCATAAGGATGACGTTATTTTCATTAATTTTGTATTTTTTATTTTCTTGTGCAAATCAAAGGTCGTCATTTTCCTTAGTAAAAGATCCGTAATTTTTAACGAGGATTCAGAATATATTAATATTTTTTAATGGTTTGGAGTGGTGTTAAAACGAATATCATCCTGATGATTTTTTCAAGTGATATTTTAGTACTTTAATACTCGTTTCTGTGAATTTTTATAGCTTTTATTCTTGTTTATATTCTCTTCGTCATTTTTTTTTTAGTTATAACAATTTTTGCGTTACATACGCCGCACGCCTTTACAGTTTTAATGGTATAGATGGAAGATAGATTACAAATGAAACACCATACCCCTATATAAAGAGGCTTCAGATTTAATTAACGTCACACAACTCTAGGGCTTGACCAATACCTATAACAATCTATACTATTAAAACTGTAAAGGCGTGTGCGTGTACTGTGTAAAATTTAGTTATAACTAAGAAAAAAACAAAAATAACTGGAAAAGGATGTAAACAGCAATAAGAGCTATGAAAATTTACGAAAACAAATATTAATAGAATACAAAAATATCATTCAAAACGAAAAAATAAAATCAGAATTTGAAAGAATGAAGTGGCGAAGTGATCAAATTCTATAGAATTATTCAGAAATAAGCTATTTAACTATGAAGGACGCTGTTAAATTGGACACGTATACCTAAATAAACACCTCCATGTATGTAAGGGGTTCCAAAAAACCTTAGCCCCCCCCATTTGCAGCTTACATGTTTACTTATATCGAAATAGTTTTTAGTGATTATAAAAATATATAAAATTCTTTATTTATTGCAGGTATTAAACTTACTCTAGCTGATAAAGTGATAATATAATGGCTTCTCAATTAATTGGTGATTCGGAGAGGCAACGTGTGATGATAGATTGCATTTCGGGAAGCTCGTGATGCTGGAGCCACCTTTATAACACGTTCATGGGTTGCCAAAAAGTTGCGAAGAAGTGAGGACTTCGTCAAAAGAAATTGGAATAAAACTTTGGATGAATGTGAAATGGATACAACCAAATCTGGGCGCCCAAATTTGCTACTCTCTCAGGAAACAAAGGACATCATTGAAAGCGGTACGCGTAAGCGGAAAAACAGCTGTGTTAAACTTTCTAGAGAGATCGAAGTGTTGAGAGGAAAGATCGTTAATGGGGAGATCATTCGACTGTACCGTCATAGGCAAGGTTTAAAGCCTTGGCATGAACTTCCAAA
Source organism: Bathynomus jamesi (assembly GCA_023014485.1). NCBI lineage: Eukaryota > Metazoa > Arthropoda > Malacostraca > Isopoda > Cirolanidae > Bathynomus > Bathynomus jamesi. The sequence continues at coordinate 1,190,113 of JAJOZX010000486.1, forward strand.
GCCAAGAAAAATTCAACTTAACATCGATGACAGAATGTGGTTTGCCCATTATCTTGAAGATTGGGATGTGGATGATTTCATGCATTTAGCTGTTTCCGATGAATTTTTTGTTTACGTAACACGTCGGCCTAACTACCAAAATGATCGAGTATGGGCCACACACCAGATGAAATCGATGACAATGAACGTTATCGCGAATTATTAAAAAGTCCAGACTGTGTTGGTGTGTTTGTTTTGTTCACTGCAAAGAAGCTCATGTGGGTGCTGAAGCCAAATGGTCAGAGTTGGGATGGACAGTATTTTCGTGATATTATTCTATCCCAGCATGTCATTCCTTTTCTAAGAAACCCAAACAATGTTATGGATGTCGATCAGGTCACACTTCTGCACGATAAGGCCTCCTGCTTTAAGGCATTAGCCACTCAACAGTTGTTGCGGAACCATGAGATCGATTTCTTTGGAAATGAAGAATGGCCAGGAAATTCTCCTGACCTGAACGTCTGTGAACACATTGGATCATTTATAAAGGACAAGGTTGAATGTCTCTTGTTTCAAGAACCTGCAGCAAATCGATTTTCGAAGGATACAATGAAGCAACACGTTGAAACTGTTTTAGCAAATTTGCGTAACGATCAAGATCTATTCACGTCACTTTTGGCAAGCTACCCAAAGCGAATTCAGGCTGTCTTGGAAGCCAATGGCGGGAACACCAAGTTTTAATTGTTTCTCATTAAATGCAGGATTAAATTCTCTTTTGTAAGGTATGTTTAGTTTTACTGTACCTCTAATGGTTTAGGCCATGGGCGGGGGGGCTAAGGTTTATTGGAGCCCCGTAGACAACCTTGACGCTGTCATGGAGCTTTTTACCAATAGTCTACTGGGAGAACATACCTTCATGGATGGGAACATGAGCTAGTTATTAAGTAAAGTTATTTAAAAACAAACCAAATGAATTACAAATGTTACTTTCAAGATTCATATAATAAAATACATAATTCTTACCTCAAACAGTCTCCTTCACTATTCGTTTTACTTCCCCTTTGATACTCAATTAAACTTAACACAATCCTATAAATCAAAATACCAATTTACTTTTAAAAATTTAAGAAAACTTTAACATAAATATACTAAATATTTCAAGCAAAGCTTTGTGACAAAATTAAATACAATATAATTATCATTTCACAGTTAAATTTAAACGCACCTTCGATTTACACAATTAACACTTGCAGATTTCAACAATTACAGCACTCGATCTCAGAACAAAAAAAACTCGTACAGTAGTTTACTTTCATACTACGACACGTTTACCATTCAACACAATCATACAACCACCCAACCAACACGTCACACATTGACCCCAATCCTCGGATAAACAAATATACGAGGTGTGTTCAAAAAGTTCCCAGACTGATCCCACAAAAACTTTCTGGTAACACTCACGATCTAATTGATGTTGTCCCCTTCAAAGCAGTCTCCTTGTGCAGCTATACATCGCTCCCAACGGCGTTTCCACTATTGAAAACATTCGTGGTAGGCCGTACCCCTGACCGCCTTCAGTTCGTTTGTTGCCTGATTTTCGTTTACTTTTCATGCCAAAGAAAAAACTTGCGTTATATCTCCAGAATGACTAAAATATCATAAAATTTGATGGTCTCATTTGTGCCCCTACGGCATGAAAGGGTTAAGTTTGGGGAAAAGAAAAAAGTCTGCCGGGGACAGATCTGGAGAATACGGGGGCTGGGGAACGACTACGACATTGTGCTTCGCCAGGTACTGCTGAATTGACAACGCTGTGTGTGCGGGCGCATTGTCATGAGTATCCACGTTCCTGCGTTCCAACTTTCAGGCCGTTTTCTCCTTACTGCGTCTTGCACGCGCTTCAGTATTTCCACATGAAACTGTTGGTTAACTGTTTCACCTCTAGGGATGAATTCGTAATGAACGAGTCCGTAGTAATCGAAAAAAACGACCAGCATTGCCTTCATATTCGATCGGACTTGCCGTGCGTTTTTCGGTCTCAGGGACGTCGTGCACTTCCATTGCGATGACTGCTGTTTTGTTTCAACGTCATACCCGTACACCCACGTCTCGTCACCCGTAACGATGTTTCTTAGAAAATTTTCATCAAGATTAGCACGTTGAAGGAGGTCTTGAGATACAACAATACACGTTGCTCTTTCTGCTCGGCAGTCAAGAGTCGTGGCACAAATTTGGCTGACACACGATGCATCCCCAAATTCTTTTTGAGTATCGTGTGGCATGATCCTATCGAAATGTCCATTTCGTCTGCGACTTCCCTGACTGTCAGTCTACGGTACCCTCGAATCATTTCACGAACACGAGCAACAGTATCATCAGTTCTTGAAGTGGAAGGTTGTCTCACCCTTGCATCGTCCTCCGCCGACGTTCGTTCTTCCTTAAAGCGCTTGTGCCACTCAAACGTGGTTGTCCGACATAGGGCGTCATTGCCAAATGCTGTGTTCAGCATGGCATGGGTTTCAGAAGCAGTCTTGCCCAACTTAACGCAAAATTTTACGCACACACGTTGTTCTTCAACAGTAGCCATTATTCAAATGCACAAAATGCGACAAAACACACAAAATGACTTCACAAAACAATAAATATCAAGAGAACAAAATACGATATCAACAAGCGGTAACCGTCTTCGGACACAGACTGAGTCACACTACAACATGCATCACATGATGATGCGCGCGCAGCATAACCAGTTCGGGAACTTTTTGAACACACCTCGTATGGTGTATATAATTCTTTTACATTATTACTATTTGTTTTTGTAAATTTTTATAGCTTGTATTGTTGTTTACATTCTTTTCAAGTCATTATTTTTGTTTATTTTAGTTATAACTAAATTTTTGCGTTACCCACGTACGCCTTTACAGTTTTAATAGTAGAGATTGTAAGCGTATGTGTGGTAATATATCTAAAATATATTTAGACTTTTTTCTTTATAATTTTTTTTGTTTGTTTTTAACGTCTAGGCTCTGAAATAATATCCCCTGAAGCTTCGTCAAAAGTAAAATCCATTTTAATTTATCTTCAACGTAAGTAAAAAGATCTTGGTATTTACCGTCTTGATTAACCAGAAAGAGATTAATGGTATAATAACAATATCAAAGAAACGTGAATTAGGAGTTAAATTCTGAATAAACGACCCCTAGTCTTATCTGGTGTCATTCCATTCTGATCGAATTCCTCTTTTCGAATGTCGTTTCCGTTGTTGTTTTCGGGCGAGGTTAGAGATAATGTTTTAATTTTTCTCTTATTTATTTTTGCCTATTCCTAATTTGCAATCGATTTCATCCTTAAAGACATTTGATCATTCGATTTGTCAGTACATATATACAACTGAATGAGCCTCGGTAGTGTAGTGGTTAGCGTCACTGACTACGAATCCATCGGTCTCGGGATCGAGACCCGGTGACGGCAGCCGGCGCGCAGCAAAACCCAGCTGTTCATTCTTTCACACAATAAAGAAAGTGGTTGGTAGATAAATGGGTACCCTGGGTGGCCTAGTGTTTAAGACGCTGGGCTGCTGGTGGGGCGTGGTTCGGATTCCACGTTAAACTGTAGGTCTAAGGTGGAGTGACAAGCTTGACTTTCGTCAGAATGAACAATTCGAGCGGAATCAAACCAAAGGTTAAGGTTACCCAAAGGTTAAAGGTTATACACGCACTCATTTCCTCTGTTGGTCGGGGTTTGCTCGCTCACAATCCTACAGTTCAAAATATTCATCACATCGTCTCCTGGAATAAGATCCAATTACTGCTCATAGAAAGAGGAGTCATAGCGAAAATATCTGTGAATTCAGTAAAATAGGTTAGTTCAGCATGAAAGTAGTACTAGGTCTAAAGAGTTAATTTCATTCTCAAAACTCTTAAATTTCCCTTGTGCTAATAACTGACTTGCTTACACTTTTCAGAACTTGCTTTACTTACTAAACCACCGAAATGCATCGAAACAGGTTAGTTAAATTTGAAAATTCTGGAGGTGTCTTAACAAAAGTAATGATGGGATTGTTTAACCTCTTCCTCTTTCGCAACACCTGACGTCAAATGACGGAGGGGACCTACAGCTTTACGTGGGATCCGAACCATGGGTCGCTACGTGGTCTGGACGCAGAGAACGTCTCCCATCCAATTACTATCTGACCCAATGTCGCTTAACTTCGCTGATCAACGAGAAGCGGCGTTACGACATTGGCTACGACGTAGCCATCTTCAGAACTGTTGTACGTAAATTCCACCCAGTAAATTCCACCCCCGAAAAATCCACCCAGTAAATTTCGCCCATGGTAAATTCCACGCAAAGGGTTATCAAAAAAGTTTACAGTTTATTAACGTTTATTAAAAAGTTTATGCAAAATAAAAAAATTGGTAAAATATATAGGTTAGGTCAACTGTACACCCTTGATGATTGGTTAAGTTTAGTTGTGATATTTTGGTTAAAACTAACGAAAATGAGGCTAACTCAAAAACAACTGATTTGCTATAGAAACGATGGTCAAAATCATTCGAATCACCTAAAAACACCAGAAAAACACTGTCCACTGATGGAAAACACTGTCCAGTCACTATAAAAAATTTACCTTAGAAAATAAGTTATAATTGTTAAAATTCTTAAATTTTTTGATGGAATTTACCATAGGTGGAATTTACCATGGGTGGAATTTACTGGGTGGATTTTTCGGGGGTGGAATTTACTGGGTGGAATTTACATGGAACCTTCAAAACAATATCTAAATATTCCTTTCTTATTAACCCCTCAGCAATGAATCTCATTTTACCAATTTTATTCTGACCAATACCAAACAAATTTATTTAGTCTCGAAAAGTCGATAATGGGTACTAAAAGTTTAAGCTGTAGTCACACAAAATGAAATTGACAAATGTGTAATATTTTAAAGGAATATGGGAAATTTGGTGGGAAGGTCAAAAACTCTGTACTGTACTGTGATTTTAAGTATTTTCAGCTCTATATCGTTAATTAGTTTCCGATACTTTTATTATTATTCTTAGGCCCACACTAGAAATGAACATTAATTTAATAGCAGTGAATAAATGCGCGAAATTGCTTAATTACACAGTTAATACATTCCGCAAATTTATTGACTGCTCTTCGTTTGCTGCGAAAATAAATTCGACGAAAAAATTATTTTCCAAAAAGTTCCGAAACTTACTAATTTAAAAAGATCTAAAATGATCGCAGGAGCTTATAATGAACGCTGCAAGAGGGCGCTTCGAATCAATAAATGAAACTATAATTTTATGTAGTTTTTAAGTTTATTGTTATTCAAACATTCTTTTGTATTTTCGCTAAGTTGATTTGTAATTGTACCGAAATAATGGGATCACCTGAAGATCAGGGGCCCCAGCCTTCTTTAGTTAGCTTTATAAAGCTAACTAACGAAAATATCACGACCTAACCTAACCAATCGTCAAGGGCGTACAGTTGACCTAACGAATGGTTAGGTTAGGTCGTGATATTTTCGTTAGTAAGGCTAACTAGAGAAGGCTGAGGGCCATGATCTTCAGGTGATCCAAATAATGTAATTACTACAATTTAAATGTTCTTAAAAATTATATTAATTCATGAGCTATGACGTCATGAGTAGAACGAAAAAGAAGATTTCAGTAATCCTGAAACCAAAAACATTTCGCTCTTGATTCTTCTTTGAAGCTCTTGAAGCTTTAACTTTCTCATTTTGCAAATGGTTTTTACGTATTGATTATGAATTATACTTATAAGTATATTTTTGTCATTTGGCGATTAAGTCGTATAAGTGACTAAGCATAATTGTTCGTAAGTTTTGTATTTTCTTAAAGCAAAACGCAGTAATGTAATATTTTATGTTGTCATTTTCCTCTGGCATCTCTTCAGAAGACTCTCGTCACAGGCCTACTTAACGTTCACTTTTAGTTTGACAATCACCCCTCGATAAAATCTGCAATTTTTTCTTCTATGTTTCTCAGACCATTAAAAGTTGTTAGTCCTGAATTTTTAGATTCTGAGTTCTATAGTATTATAAATATTGGCATTATTAAACTTTATCCGGATCACCTGAAGATCCGTCATCCCAGCCTTTTTAGTTAGCTTTATAAGTCTAACTAACGAAAATATCACAACCTAACCTAACCAATCGTTAGGTCACCTGTACGCCCTTGACGACTGGTTAGGTTGTTGGGTCGTGATATTTTCGTTAGTAAGACTTATAAAGATAACTAAAAAAGGCTGAGGTGACGGATCTTCAGGTGATCCCCTTATTCTTTTCTATTTCTAGAAAATCGTTTAAGGAAAGCAAAACTATTGTATTATATTCTTAGCTTCCCTTACCATGTAAATTTTGGATCTTTTCGGTTTTAGGTCCGGCATTGGATTTTTTTCATATTTTTGGTATAGACGTAGATTTTTACGCTGATTCCATTTCCGCAATCCGTTTCTTGGAGAAATAAACACGAAAAAAGTTATGTCGAAGTATATTACGTTTATAGGTTTCCAGAACAAAGAACGGAACACAAACCAAAGTTTGCTACTTGCCAAACTGCGCAATATCGTTCAGCATTTGGCGCACTAGATCTTTGCCTGCGTGTCGGCGACGCCAGGAAAACTCGCAGAGATACGAGTCGATCATGGAACGGTGCGTACCACACCGACGCTTGTTACCGCGTTTGAGTTTGTTCCACACTCGATTCTATCCGTTGCGTGTGTGCTCCAGTTGAAGGGTCCACAAAGTTTTCGCTGTGGTTCACTGTTTTGTGACTGAAGCTGTACCCTTCGAGCTGTTCGATGCATTCATACGCAGGGTAGGTTAGGTTAGGGTAGGGTAGGTTAGGTTAGGTAGGGTAGGGTAGGGTAGGGTAGGTTAGGTTAGGTTAAGTATAGGTGGATATTTGAATACAAGTTTTGGGCCATAACTTTTTTGTTTTTATTTCTCCAAGAAACGGATTGCAGAAATGGAATCAGCGTAAAAATTTACGTCTATACCAAAAACATGGAAAAAATCCAATGCCGGACATAAAACCGAAAAGACCCTAAATTTTAAACAGCTTTCGACCTTACCTAAAATATTTGAAATTAATGTAGTCTTTAACCCTTCCATTGCTCTGAGCCATGATCGTGGCTTACAGTCTGACCGGAAATAAAAAAAATATAAATTGTGCTACAATATAATGTTTCAACATGTTTATTAAATGATTAGTTACTGAAATATTTAGTCCTGAATAACAATAATTCTTATACTTTTAGGTTTAAAGAAAAATATACCCGTCGTTAAAGGGTTAAGTATAAAAATAGCTTAGATATTGAAGCTGGCTCTGCCTACTCGATTGGAGACAAAGAAGTGAGACTCAGTTTACATCGGTCAAACTGGGAAAACTTTAGACGGCAGAGGAAAACAGAGTAAAATATGCGTGTAAAACGGCAAATAATTCTAATGAATTGTTTAATCATATGTATGGCTATAATCATAGTATTAATTGGGAGAGTTCTAAAATTCTTGTTGAAAATAGGCAACTGAAAGGAGCATTCTGGAATGCGCATTCATATACTTTAGAAATAATTTAAATAACAGTTCGGGAACGTGTAAAATGGACCACATCTGTTAAAATATATTTTTCCCTTAGTCAGTACTTATATTTTTTGATAATCCGTCCTAATGTTTAATGAATTCGTTTTATATATATATATATATATATATATATATATATTGAGTGATTGAGTGAGGTCCGTAGCATAATGGTAGAGCGTCCAACCGGCAATTGGAAGGCCCTGGGTTCGATTCCCGGGCGGTTCGCCTCATTTTTCATTATTCGTTATCTCTCCTCCTCGTGTGCAGAAGCGTTCCTTAACACTTATGTCGTTTCTATTCATTTATATACTGCGCGGTCATTGCAGTTATATGCATATATATATATATATATATATATATATATATATATATATAACGAATTCATTAAACATTAGGACGGATTATCAAAAAATATAAGTACTGACTAAGGGAAAAATATATTTTAATATTTTAACAGATGTGGTCCATTTTACACATTTTATTAAATTATAATAAATGTTTGAATTGTGGCCTTCCACTTGGAGACACTTTCTGACGCGTTGAATGTATGATGTTTGAACATTCCTTAACACATTGGTACTGATTTTGGCACACTCAGATGTGATTTTATCCTTTAAAAAACGTATGGTTCTGGGTCGATCAGCATAGACTACCGACTTGAGATAGCCCTACAAGAAAAAGTCAAGAGGCGTGAGGTCTGGAGACCTAGGTGGCCATTCGACGGGCCCTCGCCGTCCGATCCACTGGCTTGGGAATGTTTCATCTAAGGAGCTCCAGACGATGGTTGCGAAATGTGGTGGTGCACCATTGCTGAAACCACATCTCCGCCCGTTCTGCCAATGGAATGTCGTCCAGTATGGACATTAGAAATGTTTGCAGTATATGCAGATATGTTTCACCTGTTACATTGCCGTCGAAAAAGTACGGACCAATTAACCGATCCTCCCAGAGCGCAGCCAACACCATAATTCGTGGATCGAATTGCACATGTCCTTCCTCCATTCAGTGGGGGATTCACATTAGCCCAATAGGGTGCATTATGCCTAGTGACACGACCGCTGAGGTGAAATATCCCTTCGTCGCTGAACATGATCCTTCGTTGAAGCTGTCGATGTTGTAGAAACCACTGGCAGAACTCTACACGACGGTCTTTGTCGTCACCGTGCAGTTCCTGAACGAGTTGGACTGTAGGGGTGAAAACGATTTGTTGTAAAAATTCGTTGAATGGATCTTCTGGAGACACCCGTTTCCTGGGATAACTTTCTTAAGGACTTACGTGGGCTGTTTTTGAAGTGATTGAGTACCGTTAGTGATGTTGCTGCATCGGTTGAACTTTTTGGCCGGCCACTACGTGGCCGACCATGAACACGTCCCGTTTCTTTGAAGCGAGTGAACAGTTTCCCAACTGATGCCTGAACAACTGGCGGCCTCTCAGAGTGTTTGTCATTAAAAGCAGTAGCAACTGATCGATGTGTGTTACCACGCCTTGCACACATTAAACTATCTCCACCCGTTCATCTACTGTCAATTTCTGTGCCATAGGTTCAACAACAAATATGAAAAGAACAAAACACATATTAAAACAGAAATTATTAAAATGTGCCTATGGTCCCTGACTTTTGCGCCACCCTATATATATATATATATCCCCCAAACAGTGGCCAGCAAAATCACATTGTTCTTAAAATGCTTAAAATAAGAGGTAGTTTATTTGAATCGGATGAAGTCTTTTTACAAATTCAGCTTGAACAATAGTTCTTAAAAAATAAAGTGGACAATACGAAAGTATAAAAAATTGGTAAATTCATGTCACTGAATAGTCAAATCATAATTTTATGGTCAACTTTGCGATCACTCGTCGATTCAGGAAGGTCTAGGTTAGGCTAGTTGGTGCATTGTTATGGGTTCTAAAGGGACTAGGCTTGGCAGACTAATAAGTGAGGTACGCCTAAGCCTAGACGGTACTCAGTCGGTACTGTCATCACGGCAATCAGCTTTGATTTGGCCGCTAGCGAGCGAAGGAAGTTTAATTCTGTTATTTTGTGAGTTATGGCACGTTGAACTGAGGAAGACAAAATTGCTACCAAATTTCTTCACGAGGACAAAGGTTTCGGTGCTAAAAGAATAGTAAAACGGTATCCTAATCGACATCAGTTTGTACATAGTGTGTTACGTTTGTTGGAAAAAATCGTGAAACGGGAACTCGTGGACGACCGCGTAAAGCAAGTACACCGGCAAACATTGAATCTGTAAGCATGGCCGGCGAGAGCTGCCACGGGCCCCGAGGAAGGATTGGTATATGGGCCCCCCTGTTTACTCAGTATTTTATTATGAATGTTTTTTGTGTACATAACAAGCAAACTGATTATTTGTCCAAGTCACTATTCAAAACATACAGTATGAATAAACAATTCAGAAGAAAATTACCATTTTATTTTTCGAATCAATTAGTGCATATTAATTCTATCACCATACAATTTACAAATGCAGTACCAGTCCATGCAGGCAAGACAATTGTTTACTGCAATATTTTCATAATTAGAAGTGTACTTTCTTTGCCTTCTCTCTAGCAAAGTGGTAAATGATTCTGATGAAATTTAAAGTACGGGCTAACTGGCTTTCAATTACAATGGTTCCCAGATCTGTCAGTCGGTTTTGGACATTGGCAGGGCCGGATTAAGCATTGTTAGGGCCGGGGGCAATGAATATTTTCGGGCCGGTGTCACTAGAAAAACACTAGAAAAACACAATTCTTTGCTTGATACATCATACATGAGTGATGTGATCACCTGACTGGGATCGATCAGCAGAAAACGAAACAAAAACAAAGATGTGATTACAGAAAATGTATACTTTGTTCACATAAATGGGATACTAAACTAGGTTTTGTAGAAGCGGAATCTAGAATTTTTTTTTCTTCCTCACGGTCGACCAATTATTTCAACGGTAGATTATAGCGTTTACATAGTTTCTTGGGGCTGGTCAGCATCTGGGGCAGGGGGCAAATGCCCCCTTTGCCCCCATTATAATCCGCTACTGGGCATTGGTGGACCGCAGATAATATTTTATCTGTTTCAGTTTGGCCATGATAATCTCTGTAAAATGTATGTTCATTAATTATATTTCCTCTCTGTTATTTAATCAATTGCTTTATTAATATTTTTAGATTTTATCGCCCCTCTTTCCGGGCCCCCTAGAGGTCCAGGCCCCGGGGATTTAACCCGGCTTCCCCGCCCTCTTGGCGGCCCCGTCCACAAGTAAATTTATTTGCGGATAAGAAGACAATCCCCGTTCAGGTTTGAGTGTACGGAAAACTGCTAATTGCACCGACATTAAAAAAGTTCACTGCATTGGACTGCAAAGAAATATCTTGGTCTAAAAATATTTAAGCGCTTCCAAATGCATTGCATATCTGAACAGTCCAAAATAAAACTTGTACATTGTAGCCGTCAACTGAATTGCCGTTTTTGATCAAATAATGATGTCTTTATCATTTGGTTTACAGATGAAAAGTTTTCCATTATTGAACGCCCTCGAAACACGCGAAACAATAGTGTGTACGCGAACGTAAAAACAAAATAAAAAAAAGACACTTCAAAAACTTCAAAAAGCAGGCTCCTTCGAAAGAGAAATCATTTCGGTCAGTCTGTGATGGTTTCTGTTGGTGTCTCTCGTTTAGAAAAAACATCCATTATTTACATTGATAAATGTGTGAAAATTGATTCAAAACATTGTGACGATATATTGAGTAAGCTGTTGCCTGAAACTGAAAGTTACGGTGAAAATTGTTTCTAAGCAAGACGGCTCTCCAGTTCATCAGTTCCAGATAAATAGTGGATACTTGCAAGAACGATGTCCCGATTTCATTGCGCCAAAGAATTGGCCGCCAAATAGCCCAGATTTAAATTCAGTTGACTATTTCATATCGGGACGTTTATCTGAGAAAGTTTACAGACAAAATATTAAAGATCTCGATCATCTTCGAGAGTGCATTTTAACAGCATGAAATGAGTTAGGTCGTTGCGTACATACACGCAACATCCACCTTTGGAATGAGTTAGTTTCAGGGAGGAAGAGAAGGTGAGGTTTAGAGGAGGATAGGTGGTATTCAACAGCTTAGAAATTTGAGGAAAGGCCACGACTGTTCAGAAGTTTATGAAAAGTGAATCAGGCAGAGGTTCGGAACATCTTGAATGGGGAGTAGCAGAACCAGCCCCATTGCTCTGGTCTGCGTTTCCGATATCGGCAGCGTGGGAACCAGAAGTGGGGACATTTATGGTCCCATCTCCAGGGTACTCCGAGGCTCTTGAGGTCGATGTCATTTTGTTGGTCTTTTTATTTTGAAAAGAGTGTGTAAGATGCATATATGTGTAATAAGGAATAGTGAGAGAAGCGCGTGTTTGAGAGCATGCTGGACTGCTCACAGGGTAGATGAGACACGGTAAAAGATCAGCTGAGGAGGACAGTGACAATAGAAGCGGGAGTCCCAGCACTCCTTGTCCCCAGCCTAACGTCCCCACCTGGAGTACTTCCCTGGTCTCTTGGTGTCTATAATCTCTTCCTTTGCTATATAACACTGGTCAACAAAGATTTTTCATCAGAGTAAAATTTGTGTTGGCTGGATAGCATTTTTCACGCTGATTCCAAAACTGCATTCAGATTTTTTTCTAGCACGTATAGTTTTCAAGATGAAGGCATATATATAACTACACAGATTTAACCATTTTAAATAGGCAAAATACTAATATTTCAACATTTGATTGTGTTTATTTTATTGTGTTTTTTTAGTTTATTCATCTTATTTATTTCAATTATCTTAATTATACATTTTATGTATTTCAGGTGTGAGCTTTTACGTCTAGCAGCATTGTGATTCAGGCAACAACGCCGTGCTTTGTGTGTCAAAAGATCAGTCCAGTCCAAGAACTTGTTGTGTCAAGTTGGTGTACATTTTTTTTGAATTTATAGTTTGCTCAGGTCAGTCAACATGCCTCGACAATGTAAGAATGACCCCGACAAGTTCTGTTTCGTATGCGGCCAGTTGACAACTAAAACACAGCGACGAAGTATTACAACCAACATTAAGAAAATATACAAGCTATACTTTGGTTGCCATCTAGGTGACCAAGATAAACCATGGGCGCCACATCAAATCTGTTCTGGCTGTTCAAATGGATTACGTGATTGGCTTAACAAAAGAAAGCTTCAATGCCATTTGCCATACCCATGATATGGAGGGAGCCGAGAGATCATCATGAAGACTGTTATTTTTGTAGTGTGAACTTAATGGGGTTTTCTGCCAAGAACAAACACCAGATTGTATATCCAAACTTGGATTCAGCACGTAGACCAGTAAAACATGATGAAACATTGCCCATTCCAATTCCCCCAAGTGATAGGCTAGATTCTATCATAGATGACATGGAAAGTGATGAAGGTGCAACTGGCGTTTCCGGACCATCTACAGAACCAGAGGACACTTTTGAAGGTAGACATTTAGAGCCTAAAAAGTTAACCCAAGGACAGTTGAATGATCTTGTTAGAGACTTATCGATTATTGCATAATGGTAATATAATGCCATCCATCCCCATTGCCCATTCCATCCATCTAAAAGAGACATATGACAATATGGATATACTACTTAAGGCAATCAAATACGACAGTCATCAATGGAATGTTTGTGGAGATCTAAAAGTTATAGGAATGCTTATGGGTATGCAGTCAGGATTCACAAATGGATATGTGAAAACTTTCTTGGAAGCAACAAGTCACCTGCGTATAAGGATGGAGTCAAGAACCTCCTTGATGCCTTCAAAGAAATGGAGTGTCGAATGTCGTTAAATATTCACTTCCTGCATTCCCACTTAGATTTCTTTCCTGAAAACCTTGGTGCAGTGAGTGACGAGCAAGGAGAGCGCTTCCATCAAGATATTCAGATGATGGAGAAGCGCTACCAAGGATATTGGAATGAAAGCATGATGGCGGACCATTGTTGGATGCTGTATCGTGACAATCCAGGACAAATTTACAAAAGGAAATCACACTCACAGCGCTTTTAATAAAATAATGTATATACTCTTTATTTATAAGTACATTGAATAAAGTATATGATGTATTTGTTGTTTAGCATTCCTAAGTGTGATCTATACATCCATAAATTTTCTTATATCAATATCAAAAACTTAAAAATATCAAAACCAGTGTATCTATATAACTATACGTGCTAGAAAAGAAATAAAACCAGATTCGGAATCAGCACGAAAAATGCATTAAGAAAAGTGTGATCATGTTTGTGATGAGAAAAAAAAGTTTCATTTTGTTGGCCAGTGTAATCTACAACTTTTTATCCAGAATAATATTGACTTGATAAAATTCTGAAAAGCTAAAGATTCATTGAAAAAGCAGTAAAATGCACAAATTAAATATGAAACATGGTAAATTCTTTAAGCATTTTTAGTATTAATAATGATGCGTTTACAGGGTTGACGGAGATTATCGAAAATGCAAGAAGGGAAATGACTGGTAAGTGGTACTTATTAAATTATTTTATTGTAAAATGAAATGTAGGATTTAATATATACTTTTTATTGCTGAAAAATGTATTACAACTAAATATGGCTACTATCGCACAACCATCCTCATAGATTCCATATTTTATGCTTTTATGTTCAGCAAGACTAATGCCATCGACTATTCCTTTGAACCAAAATAGGAAGTTTGAAATAAAGTTTGCTTTACATTTTCTTCGTTGGCAATCATGAACAGTCGGTTAAATTTGATTAATGTGTCGTTGAAAATTCATCGACGTTAATCCGGTGTTTTGCTGGTTGGTATTATACAGGATGTTCAAAAAAACACTCAACCCATTGGAGAATGCCTATATCACTGTAACTTAACTATTTTCTTTTTTATTTTGGGTTGTGTTCTTTTTGAACACCCTACACTTTATTACTTCCATTGTAAGTTTAGTAAAATTTTCAATTTTCATTAAGAAAAAGTAACTATGGAAGTTATGGATACTGAAAAGTTTTGAACGCGTTAAAAAGAATTAAATAGATAAAACATTGTAGTAAAAATCCTTGACGCACTTATGATGGAGCAAATATGACAAATGATCGAAGCTGATGATTGCTCTCGATACCGTGAATCGGCCTTAACTTTAGGACTTTGAATTTCAATCTGATTTTAACAGAAGATTTGCTAATTAGCCGTAAACATTCTCGTATCATTTGTTTACACAAATATTTTCCTCTCTCACTGACCACTTCATGGATGTTTTCTATAGGTTTTAGTATGCGAGTAAATATTGGCTTTTAAAGGAGTAGTCTGCCTATTTTTACTTCTGACATACTTTAACCTCGCGTATTTATATTTCAGAGAAATACGAAGTCAGACGTCCATTTGGAACAAGATTAGGTGAAGCTTCCATCTTTCTTAAATGGTGCCCCATTTTAATAAGGCATTTTTTTAGTTATTTATACAATTTTCTAGGGAAAATAGACACTTTAGTAAGTCCTTAGGACTTAAGCCCAGTGGCGTGTACTCCTAAGACGCAAGGTAAGCTTTGCTTACCCTATAAAAATTATTTCCTTCCAAATTAAAATATCTTTGTTTAGTTAACATGTTATTTATTTTAATTGTATATACAGTAGAGCAATCTGCATTTTTTTTATTTAAGGCTCAGTGAATTTATACCTGCTGTAATAGGAGTCCAGACTTTTGAAACTTGCAAGACGGGCGTTTGCCGCTTGAAAATCTGTCCCTCAAATACGCAACATTCAATTTGCAGTAACCTCGTTCCGCCTCTTGCAGAATAAAATGATATGCCACTGCCAGACGTAAGATGAAAACTATTAATTTAACTTATGTTACTCCCCTTTTTTTCCAAATCCATGTAAATAAGATTCAGATCAATCTAATATGCTGTGGAAAGCATTCTGATGCTAGAATGTCCCCTCAATAATATTTGTTGTTAAATTGGAAGGGAATAATTTTTATAGGGTAAGCAATGCTTACCTTGCGTCTTAGGAGTACACGCCACTGCCTAAGCCTTACTTTGTAGACGATAAATCGATATCTATTATTGCCTAATTTTAATGTATTAATCAAAATAAAATGTTAACAGAAAATAACTAAAATGTAATAGATTTTATAAAGTTCTTTGAAGCAGTGGTCGGAAACCTTTTTGAGGGATAGGCCCTCTAGAATGTAGCTTGGTAACGTTGTGACCCGCCGCCCCAACCGATACACGTATTGTATAAATGGAAACTCCTTAACGCGAAAATTGAAAATTACTATACGAGAATATATAAACAACAAAGCTAAAAAAATCATTTTATTTTATTAAACGTTGTGGTGATTGATGGGGTTGTTCAACCTCCTTCGCAACATTTGAAGTTATACGACGGAGGAATCCTACAGCTTTAATCCTACAGCATTACGTAGGGTCTGAACCACGCGTAAATACATAATCTGGAAATGGAAGACAGTCTCCCATCCAACTACTATCCGACCCAATGTCGCTTAACTTCGCTGAGATATAGTGTTATGACATTGGCCACGACGTAGCCCCGCAATTAAACGTATTCAGTATAACTCCCCCCTTTTGTCATTGCGCATCCATACATTTGTTCATTATAGGAGGAACAACGTGTACTTTACATTTTTTCTGCGGGCCCCTTAGGAAGCACACGCGGTCCCCTAATGGTCCTCGGATCCCCGGTTGCGGAACACTACTTTGAAGTACTTTTAAATAATTTTAAACTATAACTTAGTAAATTGCTGACTATTTTAACCTTTTTTCATAACCTCGATAAATTATACCAATCATACCCAGGTAATGAAATAAGGGTTAATGTTAATATTTTATCTCACAATTATGTTCTTTTCATAGATCGAATCGCGAGATATAAACCATCAAAAAGTTTGGCAAAAGGTAAATAAACTGAGTTTCGTAAATGTGAGATAACTCCCATACCAATATATTCTGATATTTGTCATAAAGTCTAAATCTTTAAGTGTTTTAACTAGTACTAATTTGGTGCTATAATTTCTCCTCTTATAGATAACTTAACTGAAATTATAGCCAATGAAGATTTTAGACAGCCGAGTAAGTAGAACTATAACTTTTAATGCATCATCCTAGAATTCTGTAAATCAGAATGCCCGCAGAAATGCCCCCCACCCCAACCATACAAGGGGAAGGAGATAGCCGAACGAGGCTCTTAAAAACGATGCCATTTTGTTTATTTTTTTTTATAATTTTGAAAAGACTGTAGTGCGTAAGATGCATACGTGTGTAATGATGAATTGAGGAAGGAGTGTGTTAGAGAGCATGCTGGACTGCGTGGGTAGGTGAGACAGGGTAGATGAGACACGGTAAAAGATCAGCTAAGGAGGACATAGGACAGTGACAGGAGAAACGCCAATTCTAGCATTCGCTCTCTCCTGCCCAACGTACTTCCTTGCGGGAGTACGCCTCAGTCGATTGGTGTCTTCACTGTCTTCTTCTGATGATATGAGAATTATTATAAAATTATTAAGTGTAATAATTATTTTTAAAAAAAATCATTGTGTCGAAGGTATTTGAGAGTATAGGTGTATTTATCGATGAACCATGATCGAACTTGCAGATTTTATTGCGTACTTAATATGTTTTTAGACTCTAAAACGTTTGAAATTAAAAATTAAAAATTAAGTTCCTTTAGGGTTATCTGATACTTTCCAATTTTATTGTTACAATACATACCTAATTCTTACGTTTAAGAGTAAAATGAATTGCTTTGGCGGTCTCTGGAACGTAAAATCAGAATCATCAATCTATCATAAATCCTATCTAAATATAATCCACTTTTATATTAGAGTATGAGGATGAAGTTCATTTTAAAATAATGATAGCTCTCTTTTGTATACTGTGTAAACATTAATGGGAAATACAATACAATAAGCAATAATTTAGCCAATTTTTCTTGTAAATGCAGTATAATACAACGCGCGAGTGTACTTAAGAAATTATAAAAACAATGACCAGTTTTGATTTGAACTGTAATATTTTTATTTATTTTTATTTACAGAATATAACTTGGAATCGGAGCGGAGTAAGTAGCCTTCAAATTTGTTTCGATGTTCCGAGTTTAATATTAACATGATACAATTTATTCTAAGGTTCTTTAATAAAAATGTTTAGTTGTTTAAACAGATTAGAGTGACCCAGGGGTGGGGAACCTGCGGCCTTTTGGGGTACTAGGTGCGGCCTTCTGCCTATTTTTATTTATTATAAAAGCCCTCACATATTATCAAGTTTGATTTAAAATTAATAAATATGTAGATTGTAGACTAAAATATGATATTTTGTTGTACTGTATATGTTAAATTCTCAGCATGCGGCCTAATAGGGTCTTGGTTAAATGAAATGCGGCCTTCCAATGAAAAAAGGTTCCCCACCCCTGGATTAGACCATTAGTCCCCAAAGTGGGGTCTACTGAAAGCTAAGAAAGGGGCTCAGCTGAATCTGTAGAAATTGAAACGGGTCAGAGCTGTCAACGTAGGGTTTTCGAACAGTGAGGAAGGAGAACGGACGTATCTGTCTCGGTATTTCGCCAAATGAAATTACTGGACAATGACCCAATGTCGCTTAATGTCGCTGATCAAACGGGAAGCGGTGTTGCGACGTGGCCAAGACGTACCCTCTAGAACACTTAATGAAAGGTGCAAAGTTTTCTGGACGATCTTCGTACAACGATTTGTTTACAAGACGCATGATTCATTAGAACGTCGATATGGCACCTTAAGTGCTATAAAGGGGTCAATAACTCTTACTCTAGCATATAAGTTAACATTTACATAAAAAAATAAGCTAATATTTTATCATTCATCGCATAATTAATTTTAAATTTATCTTATCTATTAATATCAACAATGTAAATCAGTTAGTTAAGATTAAATAGCGTAGTTATAATTAAGTCACTATTGAAGTTCACAGTCAGTCATCAAACTATGATAATTTGGAACATGTACCAGTTTTATCTGCGTACGTTACATCAGCTCAGGATAAAGAATGAGGTAGTTCCTGCTTTAAATTATGAAAATAATCGACTTCAATGAGACCCAATCTTAAGGACGAATAAACCAACTTGTTAATATGACTTCATACGCCACTGTAAGTTTTGTGAAAGTAATCGTCTCGGTCAAATTGTATATTTAGTTTACACCAACTCAAATAAATCAGGGTACTAAAATCACTTCTTAAGTAAACCTCAAAAGTACCAAATATTGCTTATAAAAAGCAAGTTAATTGTCAATAAAATAATTCTTAATGAGAACAAGAACTAAATAGACTTGATTAATAAACTCCGCTGAGTGTACACGTCACTTCGTATCTCCTATTTGTGATTCCTCTCTAATGAAGAGTGAATTTTTGGTCCTCTCAGTACACAGGTCAAAGACTAGTTCACGAAAATGTACAACTCTTCACTGTCTCCAGTGTTTTTCAGTGAATGGCGATTTACACTTACCGACCACCGGCCAGCCGCTCAACCGTCGTGTAGTGCCGTGTAGTCTCCATCCTCTCCCAACCTCCGCACCAATTCAGATTCATCGCGTACAGTCTGATGAATTCTCTCTGTGGGTACCAAAACCGTCTGACTACATTAGACGCTACGAGGTCCCTCGCGACTTCCCCAAATTAAATATTTTTATAAGTAAAATGCGATGGCTACCCATTAAAGTGTTCGCTAATTGTTTTCCTAACTGCAATGTATTAATACACAACATTACTATGAGACCCATGCATATAAACTATTTTGCAATTTATAAGAAATACAAAATGGGAAGAATTCTGGCTTTGACCTATCGTTGGAGTCTTTTTTTACCCCCTTTATTCTTAATTTCATTATCTTTCCTCATTTCCTATAGCATCGTTGTTAAGACGAATTTTTTCCCGCTTTTGTTCAGCAACGCCAGACTTGTGGGTTCGTTTACCAGACATAATAACACGTAGGCCGCCTTGAGATGATGATCAATTCACTCCAGATTTGATGATGATGATGATAATGATAACGATAACGTCTTAACACACTACATTAAAATTTCTAGGCCTCAACATAACCGCCATTTTTCTGAAACATTGTTCGATCCAATTTTCCAAACACCTGAAAACATTCTGCTGAGTGATTTCATGAATTGCATTTGTGATCCTGACCATAGCTCCGAAGAATGTGGTTTTGATGAGTAAACAACCTTCAACATGGTTTATAAAAAGTAGTCCAATGGGGACAGGTAAGATGAAAGGGGTGGCCAAGCAGTTGATCCTCCTCTACCGATGTACTTAGTTGGGAAGACTTCAAGAACTGTCGCATACTCAAAGGACAGTGGCAGAGAGCACCTTCTTGATGAAAGAAGGGTCCATCTGAAAGACTTAATCGTCTTAGTTCAGGTATAAATAAATTCTGCAACATTGCGAAGAAGCGTTCACCACTGACTGTTGGTTCTTCAAAATAAAAGAAAAGACCAATGAATGATGTACGACTTTCTGAGAGCGCACCAGACATTGGCACCATGAAAGAGACTGACCAAAAATCAGACTTCGTGAGGTTTCTCTGTCTCTGAAATGTGGCAGTTGTGGTGGTTCACTTTATCACTAATGTGAAATATTGACTCATCAGAAAATGTCAACTCGTCCAGAAACCCGGGGGAATTCTTGATTTTTTATTGGAATTGTTCATCTCCTTGGAAAATCGGATTGAACGATATATCGAAAAAGATGCCGGTTATATTGAGGTCTAGAAATTTGTAATGTAGTGTTAAAAACCTTAATAATTATACTTACATATGCCATTTACAATTTGTTCCTATCGTGTGTACATAAAAAGTTATTAAAGTTTTAAAGTTGCATAACGATTTTGTGTGCACCCTGTACTGTAGTTATAGATAGAGAGGGGCACTTTATATTATAAAATTGTCTGCACTTTTTTGTAACGGTTTTATGTGGCATATAAATCAATATGTATAAATATAAAAAATATAAAACGATAAATATAAAAATATAAAACTTTATCCTTTGGAGATAGCTAATAGTCCAGGCAATCTAGAGCAAAAATAGCTTCAACCTGGGCAAAATTGCTTCAGAAGCTTTCTAAACTGTTTCCAGCTCAGGAACCATTGCAGAATAACATATCCAAAATCCGACAAAATTGGACCCCGGGAACACTCCCAAAAATGAAATTCAAAATGGCGGACTGGCAGTTTCCTACGAAATACAATAAATTTTAATTTCGCTTTGTAGAGAGAGTTATGACGTTTTTCTGATTAGTAAAATGTTTTAAAACACATTTTCGTTTCTAAATTAACCTATATGACACTAAAATTGTATTAGGCGGCTAGTATTAAACTATGACGTCACGTAATGTAAATAAATATACTGTATGGAGTGTATGTGAGAATGGACATTGCTACATCTTTATAAACTTATATTATTACAACTCTTTAATTCCTACTACCCACTATCAAATCTGCGTATTTGCTTGTCATTTTCTTTAAAACTGTTATTATGTACTCCTTTTAAATACTGCAACACAGTTTATTAATTTGTGTTTTCTGTTTCAGACTGACTCGGTGTACGGCTGACTCGGTGTGCGTCCACCTTCAAGAATGCAGACCCCTGAAGAATTGTGCGTGATTTGTAAGGAGAAATTGGACAGCGGACAGGAAGTGGTTCCATCTCGCAAAAAGGAGCAGATGGTATAATGCATCCAGCCGCAGCCGTGGAAGCGATGTTGTTGCAACAGCTGGAATAAGTGTTCACGTTGTATGTAGGAAAAGGTTTACGGATAAAAAGACCATTGAAATAAAGAACGACAGACCGCAGCCGAGGCAATATCAAGGAAAAGTGCTCGTTTTCATGAATACGCATTTTCCAGTGCTACTCACTGTTTGTTTTGTGATACCTTTGTGGGACTTTTTTTCCAAACGCAAACCAAAATCAGAGCATGTCAAAATAAGAACTACAGAGTTCTCCGAACCATAAAAAGGTGCTGTGAAAGCCGCTGCGATGAATGGTCGTTTAATGTAAAAGGCCGTCTGGAGTATTATCTTCGTGATCTTCCTGCTGCAGATTGTGTCTACCATCACACCTGCAGCGTAAATTTTCGAAGTGGAAAAACATTCCTCGCGCATACTCCTCCGACGATCATGATTCGAAGAAAGGGAGACCAACTAATGAAGAGCAACACCAAGCATCCCTTCAGACCTGTGCTTACCTGGAAGAGAATGATGATGAACAACTGTTGATTGGAGACCTTTTCCAAAATGGAGGAATATCTTCAAGGAAGTCAGAGCTCTGTCTACGAACGCAGGCACATGAAGAGAAAGCTTTTAGAACGTTACGGAGACAAGATCATAATATCAGGTGAAAGTGGGAAGGCAGATGTAGTAACACTACGAGAGACAGCTAATGAAATTCTTATAGATTATCACAAAAAGTCGAAAGAATGTGATATAGATATGGAGCTACAGAAGATTTACCTAGTAGAAGCTGCTGCAAAAATAATCAGAAGTGATATCAAGTCTGTCGACTCGCCTAGAAAAGATGTGTATCCATCTCCAAATGACATCACTGCAGAAAGTGCTCTTGATTACATTCCCAACAGTCTGAAATTGCTATTATCAAAAGCATTTGCGGGACAGGATGCTTCAAGAAAAATAGGTGCAATTGGGCAGAGCATTATGCAAGCAACCCGTCCTAGAGGATTACTATGTCCACTACAGATCGGTTGTCGGTTCAGCTACACCACAACTTTAGGTCAAGGTACCTTATTGACGTTCTCCATCAGCTGGGTTACTGTTCGTCGTATGCAGAAGTAACAAGATTCGAAAGAAACGCGGCGCTGGCAAGTGGGTCTGGCTCTTTTACTGTTGATGAAAACACTGCAGTCCTTCTAGCAGCAGATAACGTCGATCATGATGTCTGCACTTTGGATGGGAAGAATACCTTTCATGGAATGGGTATGATTGCCGCAATAACTCCGAAGATCAAGATCCACCCTTCTATTCACAGGCGTATGTTGGTGACAATGACATTAAGAAGATTGCAACCGTTGACATTAGGGAATATAGACACGCGAGAAGCATGTTGAGGGACATCTCATTCCGCGAACTTCCAGTACCCACTGCCACCATAAGTCGACTTAGTCTTCTCTGGCAGATATCTTCAGCAGAAAGATCAGGTCCAAGTTGGTCCGGAACAATGCAGGCAATTCACGGTGGATCAAGTGTCTCACATCCAGGTGTGGCGTCGATCACGTTCCTTCCCATCATAGATATGTCGCCAACTGACATGACCTGCATATTTTCGACATTACTATATTTGAGCAAGATAGCACGCGATCAAAAAGGCCCATGCATTATTACCTTTGATCAGCCTTTGTTCTGGAAAGCTTCCCAAATCATCAATGAACAGAGAGACCTGCAGGACATTGTTTTAATGCTGGGATCATTTCACACTCTGATGAATCTTTTGGGAGCAGTCGGTACTCTTATGAATGGTTCAGGATTGTCTGAAGTACTTCAAGAAATACGGACCAAATGCCGTGCAACACGTGATGTCTGGAAAAGCTGTCTCAAGAGCGATACGTGGTCATATGATAGTAGATGCAGCTCTTAGTACCTTACTAGTCGCAGACGTTTTCCCTCGTAATGAAGATGGAACTCCTCATGACCTCCATAAGGAAGCTTGTGACCTGCTCGACGATGTTATGACCGCCAAACAATCAGTTGAGGATGTGGAATCTTCGAATGCATTGTCTCAGATTGCTACCTTTGGATGCGAAGAAAACTGACCTACAATCTACTTCGCAAACAAGTCAACTCTGGTTGGAATATCAGCGAATGATCAACATTGCACGTTCCTTGATAACAGCAGACAGAACCGGCTCGTGGGATTTGCACTTGCAAGCTATGCTGGAGACCATCCTCATAATTGCAGCAGCCGGACATCACAATTACCTGAAATCGATATACCTGTACCTGCAGAAAATGTTAAGTTTGCCTTCTGAAAAATCCAGCCGTTAACAAAATGTTCCAGGAAGGTAAGTTTGTGGTAAGAAGAAGCGACAGATTATGGGCGGACTCGCACAGACCTGGTGATAGAACAAGTACTAATGCGTTCCCTGAAAAGCAGAGGCGGACTGACACGCGGAAGTGGATTTACAGACATCCAAAGGACAACGTGGCTCTTTTCTATGCCTCTGTGTTCCACTTATAACTTAGCAATGCAGGAATACACCAGAGTTTTGTTGAAAGTAGTGAACGTACAAGGAAATGAGGGGAAATAGACAAATCAGGGACAGTAATGACATGAAGAAAGTACTTGAACGTCTGGAATCCTTATCCCATTCCATTCTACCTCGGGTCTCTGCAACATTGTAACAGGGCTAACTGCTGATCCTGGAGTTAACGTTCATCAATTGCATTCAATCGGTACGAACATTGTCGTAAAAATGATTGGGAAACAAGCCTTTACATATTCTGCCAAAAGATCTGACAAAGTGAAAACACTAGGATCTGCTTCTGCCGTTGTGATCACTGATGCTTCAGATATAGAAGTAGATCCTGCACTACTGTTTCAGAGAATGATGACTGTTGCCACTGGCGGAGACATGAATCTTGAAGATGTCATGTGTTACGAACTGTGTGCATATCCTCCTGCATTGTTCGAATCACGAAGTATCTTGAGGAAACCCGATAAGCTCAGCTAGCTCATGCAATAATCAAATACACTGACACTTTACGCATAGAAGAAGTTCAAGAAATTCAGTGCACAGACCAGTACGTATTGGATGGTGGATCTCTACTACATCGTGTTTCCTGGCGTCAAGATGAAACATA
The DNA here is from genome assembly GCA_023014485.1 of Bathynomus jamesi. NCBI lineage: Eukaryota > Metazoa > Arthropoda > Malacostraca > Isopoda > Cirolanidae > Bathynomus > Bathynomus jamesi. Next base: position 1,214,586 of record JAJOZX010000486.1, read on the forward strand.
TGGCAGCATCGCCAACTCATATGCCGATTTCACTCTGAAAACATATGGAAAAGCAATCATTGTTTTTGATGGCTACAGCAGCTCTCCTACGATCAAGGACATGACCCACAGAAGACGCAGCACCAAGACAAGCAGAAATGTGAATCTCAGTCCAAGCATGAAGTTTGTTGGCCAGAAGGAACACTTCTTGGCTAATGAAAACAACAAGCAGCATTTATTTCCCTCGTAGGTGAGATGTTGAAGAAGCACGGGTGTACTGTTCACAACGCAGATGGGGATGCTGATGTGGACATCGTTCGTGCAGCAGTTTCCTCATCAGAAAATGCAACTACAACAGTAATAGGGGAAGACACCGACTTGCTGATTCTCCTTCTGTACCATGCCAAGGACAGTGTTTCAAGTTGTACTATCGCAGCGATATAAGACGGGGACCATCTCCTAATCCTGTGTATGATATTCTCAGCATTCAATCATTGTTAGGCAATGACATCTGCAAGTATCTCCTGTTTGTGCATGCTTTCACGGGCTGTGATAGCACATCCAGAATTTTTTCGATCGGTAAAGCCAAAGCATTCGACACACTGATGAAGGTGGCTGAACTCCGTTCAGTTGCAAATACATTCTGTTCTGATTGTTGCCAACACACTGACATTGAGCCGCTGGAAGAAAAGGCAATGCTTCTGTTGTATGGCTGCAAAACACTTGAATCCACTAACGCACTACGTCATCGAATGTTAGTTGAAAAGGTAGCTACAGCTAAATCTTTTGTTACACCCGAACGTTTGCCACCTACTGATGCGTCCACAAGTACCACAGCTTTCGCACATACTTTCAAATACTAATCTGGAAGTCTACAGAAGAGAAGATCGATGCAGAACAGTGGGGTTTGGTATGTAAAGAATAATTCCTACTACCCTACAGCCTGCGACAAGCCACCAGCTCCAAATTATCTACTCAACATGATCCGCTGCTCCTGCAAGACGAAATGTGCTACTTCAAGATGTGGATGCAAGCGTAATGGAATGCCCTGTTCAGCCGCTTGTGGCGAGTGCCAAATCAGTGGTTGCGATAACAACCCAAGTACCGGTAATCTATCCGATGATAGTGATGAAGAGGATTAATTTCTGTATGTTTGTGACCAGGTATCACTTCTTCTGTAATGAACATAACTTGAAACTGGGAAAAAAATAATTGTTGTATTATTGATTATAAAAATCTGTAAAAAGCTATAAAACATTATTTGCGTAATAACTGGTTGTGTTGTATATTGTTGAATTATTTAAAACATTACAACTGAAAGAAAAAGCATCAAATGTATCTCTATAATAAAAGCGTAAATTATATATATATTTTTTTTTCGTAGGAAACATCCAGTCCGCCATTTTGAATTTCATTTTTGGGGGTGTTCCCGGGGTCCAATTTTGTCGGATTTTGGATATGTTAATCGGCAATGGTTCCTGAGCTGGAAACAGTTTAGAAAGCTTCTGAAGCAATTTTGCCCAGGTCTAACTACAAATTGCCTGGACTATAAGGTTTGTGTCACGCACTGAATGTCTTACGACAGCACCACTCACCCGTCAGTCTGGGATAATAACATTGGCCAACAAATATTTTTCATCAGATATAATTATGGGTGGGCTAGATAGCTGTTGGGACGCTGATTCCAAATCTGTTTTCAGTTTTCCTCTAGCACGTCTAGTTTTCGAGATGAGACCGATCATAATATATATAATAAGTATAATATATATATATATAATATAATACTATATATAATATGCATATAACTATATATACAATATATAATATGCGTCCTTTATGTAATATAATAATATATAAAATATAATATATAATACTACTCGTATATATACACAATATATAATATGCGCCCTTCATATATATAGCGGAGTATTTTGTCGTTGCAACTTAAGTGTAAGTTTTTGCTTTACCATTCTGCACCCTCATGTATGGCATTTTGTCGTTTCAATTTACAGTAGGCTTTCCGCAGGATGTCTTGTGGTATTTCAGGTGAGAACATTTGCTGGCCACAAATTTGCAAACGTTGCACATGTACACTAGGGTGGGTTGAAAAAATTTTATTTAATGAAACATGCTAAAAAAGATGCCCGAGTAGTCACTGATTAAGGAATAAGTCATATCTTTTAAAAAAATTAATTTCGGTGCTGGCAACTATGAAAAAATAAATTGCGAACAAAGGCCACAAAAGATCCTTTTTAGTATGTTTCCTTAAATTAATTTTTTGCCTCACAGGTACGAGGATCTCAACAATAAACTCAATTAATGTCAATGTCTATCAAAAAACCATTAATAAACATTGTTTTTGCTTATTTTAAAATGTAGGCCCCAAATGTGTTTGACCTATCATGTGTATTTGTGTGCCTACATGTGTATTTGTGACCTATCATTTGTTTAACCTATCATGTGTTTCCCGATTCAGCATTTTATTTTATTTTGTTTCAGAGTAATAGCATAGCTTGCAATGGCCTCTTCTGGTATAACAAGAGAAAAAGCGAAGCACTCTGTTTCCGGAACGCCAGCAGAGCTTCCTGGCAAGCAACTACCAACTTAGCACTCTGAAATACGCTGAAATTATCACGGACGTAGTGAATGATATATATATCCGTGCTTCCATTCCAACAATCGACTTCAAAAGCATAGTAATTAAGGTAAAGAGATTAATTGAGAAGGGACAAGAACTTAGAAAATATACCATGAGTAAAAGATCTTCCAACACTTATCAAAGTAAATATGATTCCTTCAAAAATTTATTTGACATATGTTGCTGCAAGTGCTATGCCTCTGGTTCTCATAAAAGAAGTGTGTAAATGCGTTAAGGCGGAGAAAATCCTGAATGATGAATGGGAGTTCTGGATTGATCAACATACTGAACGAAAAATGATCATAGGTAAGTTGGACAAAGTGAAAACTTCAAAACAACTACAAATGGAAAACAGAAAGCATAAAAGACAATTCTTTAAAGATAAACAAAAGAGTTTTCTTCAGGAAATGGAGTTGAATCCTTATGATATTGGTGAGATCAGCTCTGAAAGTGAAAAAGGTCATCAAAATGAAGATTTCGAATTGAGCGAGTACGCGTTAAATACAGAAGCTAGCACTTCTCAAAATCGACACCAATATCCAGAATTATGCAAGGCAGTTGATCGATGCAAGATAAGCAACCATAATGATTGTTTAATTGCTAATGCTCTCTTAAAAGATCTTAATCTATTATCTGAAAATACTACGATTGATCCCAGTAAATTACGTCGTCAAAGAACCTTGTGGAGAAGCATAGAAAGAAAGAAGCATGAAGAACAGAATAAAGGAATAGTTTGCCTTGGATTTGATGAAAAAATTGATAAAACTCTTTCAGAAGTGAGAGAATGCCAGCGGACTTTGAATATATTGACCATGTTGCTCCTGAGAGTGGAAGGACAAGTGATATTGCTAAAGAAATTATATCAGTAATTACTGACACCAACTCTGCATCGACTTTAAAAGCAGTAGTTTGTGGTGCAACTAATGTAAATACAGATAAATCAAATGGAGTAATTAGAAAACTATTGCTGACATTATTTGCTTACTTCACACTAATGAGCTTCCCTTGAGAAAATACCTGGAAGTTCTTAACGGGCAAACGACAGGACCTAGAAGTTCACAGGGCAAAATCGGCAAGGATCTGAGCTTTGATCCAAAGAACAGACCAATTGCAAAATTTCCACCTCTCGCTGGAAAAGTGATGGACTTACCAGAAGGAGTGCTAGCAGATCTCAGCACAGTGACCAGCAATATCTCCATAAGGCGTGTTTGTCAATTCAAAACGGTCATGATAGAAGTCCAGCTATCAAATTGTTAGAAACTGCTCGACCTTGGTCTCTCAATAATGCACGGTGGCTGACAAAAGCAAATCGTCTCTTACGTTATTACATGTCGCACGAAAAACCATCAGAGACACTTCAAAGGATTGCTCATTTTATACTGAACTTCTATGCTCCTGCATGGTTCACATTAGTGCGGCGAAATTGAAAGCGGGAATCTTTGTGAGGCCCCAAATCAGGGAGGTTCTGCAGGATGAAGGCTTTGAAGAAAGCCTCAATGCCTTAGAACTAAAAGCATGGCAGGCTTTCAAATGGATTTGTGGAAACTTCTTGGGTAACCACAAGTCTCCCGCATACAAAGATGGAGTTCAGAAACTGCTCGATGCATATCAAGGAATGGGCTGTCGCATGTTCTTGAAAATACATTTTTTACATTCGCATCTAGATTTCTTTTCCGGAAACCTTGGCGCGTTGAGTGACGAACAGGGAGAACGCTTCCATCAAGACATCCAGTCAATGGAAAATTGCTACCAAGGTTTCTGGAACGAAAGTATGCTGGCAGACTACTGCTGGATGTTGTACTGGGACGATCCGGACAAGGTTTACAAAAGAAAATCTTACTCGCAACGTTTTTAGGTTGGTGTACATTTCTTTTTATGAATAAAGTTGTACTTTTACATAAGTTGTGCTCAGAGATGGGTAGTATTTAAATAGTATTTAAATACGTTTGTATTGTAATACTTGTATTTATAAATACTTTTTTCGGTGTGTATTTAAATACTTTGAAGGAGTATTTGTTATTTGAAAATACATATTTTTAAATACATTTCGCAAATACATTTCTTAGCCTCAACTGTCAGATAACAATTTTCGCCCTGAAACAAAATAAAAATCTTTCTAATCATCTGGCAACTCTCTTCCTTAGGCTTATAGCCTTATCCTCAGAGGCTCAGACACAGCAGTAGTGCACGAGATACCGTTACGAGTGTTTGTATGTGCATGTTGTGTTCGCAGCGCTCATTGTTCCATAAGGAAGATATCAACATGTCTGAAGAACCAGGTATTATTGGTAAAGACCTAGGTGATAAAGCTACTAGTGCTGAAAGTGATGAGAAGCATAAAGATTCACAGTTGCACCCCTTATTTGCTGGAAAATATTTCCGAATCCTATCTCAAGATGGCCAAAAAGTCAAGTGCTTATGTCTTATTTGCAGTAAAACAACTGCGGCATTTAATTTAGGACTTATGAGTAGGGCAATTTTTTTGTCAATAAAGTCAATTTTTTTCAGCAAATACAAATAACGAGAAACGTCTAAAAACGAGGTTTTGCTGTGCTACGTGCAATATTAAAAAGTTATAAGATCAATAAAAAGTCAATAAAGCTATATACGATCATTTTTTTTAATTTTGGGTAATTTTTTTAATTTTAGGTCAATTTTTAATTTTTAGTCCATTTTTTGATTGACAAACCTGGGAAAACATCGGAAAATTTGTACATACTTTGAAACACAAAATACAAGTTATAATTTTAATTAAAAATTATTTTCAAAGTAAATACATGAAGCTGAAAGATGAGGTGCAAATTTAGGGCCTGCTTTTGGTGTCATCATAGCATGCTACAATCATAGTGATAATTTGCATGCATTTTTTGCATTCTGGCATGATATAGTTGGATAAGTATTTAAAAATGTATTTGAAATGTATTTAAATACATTTTGAAAACATGTAATGTATTGGGTATTTAAATACTTTTTTAAGGAAGTAATGTATTTAGTATTTAAGTACATTTAAAGTATTTTGTGCCCATCTCTGATTGTGCTGAAATTAAGACCAGTCATATTTTGATAACTAGATGTGCTAGACGAAAACCGAAAACTGATTTGGAATCAGCGTACAAACCTGGTTTAGAAAAGTGTGTATACATCTTTGATGAGAGAAAAAGTTCGATCTTGTCGACCAGTGTAATTATTACTACTAGCGCCATCTAGATTCGAACCCCGATCTTAATGTCTTCGCTTTGTTGACAGGGAAACGGTGTTACCCACTGAGCTACGAACACTGGCGTCAGGCCGTGATTTTTAATTGTATTTAGCTGTACTTTTAACAGCGCAAATATCAAAATTAAAATTGGTTATTTCAAGTATTATAATCTTGCGTAGAATAATCGTTGTACAATAATAATTAAGTGTAATTCATGATGTTAACCACTCGGAACAGAATCGGTTTCGGACCCATGTCTATACAATCTCTATTAATTTTGGGATAACTTAGTCAAACTTTATTTAACCTATCCTGCCCTGATCAAACCCATCATGTCCTAACTTAACCTCTCTTAATCTAACCAAAAAATTACCTGGTCGATGACGTAAAAAGGACGTCAGTTTTTAATTAATGAAAACAGTCTTTACGAGTATTTCATGAAATTTAAAAACTGTTTTCTTTCACTATTCTTCCAATTTGTTCACAGATTATGGTATGGGAGCCACAATGCCAAATGTGGTAGGAAGTATGGATAGTTTGTTCTATCCCATATATTTGTAAGTATCTTGTACGTTACATAGTTCATTACATTTCTAAGTCTTCGTTCATCCGTGTATAATGTAAATGACAGTTCAGAAACTATATTTTTAAAAAAAATAAAGTACAGGTTCCATATGATACAATTATTCCCATATTTAGTTTTGCTCAGTTTCAGAAAGTGTATTACTTTGAAAATCAGAGTTTTTCCGCTTTCATCCTATTTTAGTTATGTTCAGCGATATGATACTGTTTAGAAACTCTCTCCAATTTTATTAATTTATGTGAATTCTATCAAGAATTGAAAACAAATTTCCTTAATTAATATTTCGACAATTTAAAATATAGTTTGAGAGAAGGGAGTATATATATATATATCCTTTCAAATGTTCCGCGCGATGATTCCTCATTTCACGAAGGTCAAGCTTGTCGCCCCTCCTCTCGAGTTGGCCTGGTAAAGTAGAGAGTTGGTTTCTTGTACTCTCTTGTACTCTTGTACTCTCCACCTCACACAACCAGGTACGCCCGGCTCATCGGGGATTGTTCTGAGCCAGGCGTCTAATCTTCTTTTGAAGATGTCCACCGCAACATCACTCGTGTTCCTTGGGTCTTTGGGCAGCTGATTAAACAGTTTTGGTCCTCTCACAACAAAACTATTTTCTTTCAAGGTTAAGGATGTTCCCTGTCTCGTCTTAAATTTGGGAACACGACACAGTCTTCATTTTCTACTTTCCACTGTTGTTTGGAGAGTTACAGGGTTAAGAGTAAGATTAGGGACTAGTTTCTCCATTATTTTCCAAGTGTAAATAATGGTGTGTATATATCTCTCTCTCCTCCTTTCCAGTAAATATAGGTTTAATTCGCGTAACCTTTCCCAGTAATTTAGTTCTTTGCACCCACTGATCTTGGATGTGACGCTTCTCTGAATCCCTTCTAGCTGTCTAATGTCTTCTTTTTTATATGGGAATGTTAGGACCGAGCAGTATTCCAATTTGGGTATGATCAGTGTTTTCAGTACAGGAATCATTATATTCCTATCCCTTCGTTTAAAGGTTCTCAGTATTTGACCAGTTATTCTCTTTGCTCTGTTTACTGCTATCTTATTTTGTGTTTCAAATTTCGCATCATCAGTCATTACAACCCCTAAATCTTTTGCTCTAGAATTTCTCTGAATTCCCTGTCCATTTGGGGTATAATATTCCATGGATTTTAGGTCTTCTCTTTTTCCGTACCGTAACAGCTGAAATTTCTCAGTGTTAAACTTTACACTTTTGTCTTCCGTCCACTTGTATATATATTTAATATAAAATTTTTAACATATATAAATTTTTAACATATAAACAAAAATTTTAACAAGCGCTAATGTAAGGTTGATAGGCATTGAATTACAAGTGAACAATGATTGCATATTGTAAACTGCTATTTACCATACAGCAACGGTAGTAATCTAGATGAATACATTGATTTGCTGTACAAAATTAAGTCACAATCAGATAACCCCAAATATTCTCACTGTATAATAATGGGGGACTTTAACGCGTATGTGAACTCGGAATTCTTTGTAGAATTGGGTAACATGTGCTAGTCGGCTAAATTAAGTATAAGCGATGTAGATGTATAAGGGGTAACCTGTGGTAATTTTACATCCGTCAGTGATATGTGTGGTACTACCAGGTGGATTGATCATTGTCTCACTAGTAATAATCTAAAGGATCGAATTGTTAGAGTTCATATTCTGCATGATTTCCTTCTTTCTGATCATAGACCATTCTTCTTTCTCTTCGCCCGTTCCCGCCTCTATGCGGGGTCGGCGTTTCTGACCAGCCTCCTCCACACAGCCCGGTCCTGGGCTTCTTCCTCCGACAAACCCTTCTCCCTCAAATCGTCCCTCACCTTCTCCATCCACCTTCGCTTCGGTCTGCCTCTCTTTCTCCTGCCATGCACCTCCATATTCATCGTTCTCTTACCCACATAATCTTCGTCCCCTCTCATCATATGTCCATACTATTTCAGTCTACTTTCTTGTATCTTCCTCGAGATTTCTCCAACCTTTGTTGTGCCCCTTATCCTTTCATTCCTTACCCTATCCAACCTTGTCACTCCGCACATCCATCTCAGCATTCTCATCTCCGTTACATCTAGTCTTTTCTCATGATCTTTCTTTATAGCCCAAGACTCAGCCCCGTACATCATAGCCGGTCTTACCACAGTCTTATACACCTTTCCCTTAACCCTTGCGCCTATTCTTCGGTCACACAACACCCCTGAAACTTTCTTCCAATTTTTCCAACCAGATTGCACTCTGTGTGTTATTTCTGTGTCCAGCTCACCGTCCTCAGCCACTGTCGATCCCAAGTACGTAAACTTACTTACTCTCTTTAACCTCGCTCCCTCTAAACTAATTTCTGAGTCTTGATTTTCGTAGAACCTCAGGTACTCCGTTTTCTTTCTGCTGATTTTCAACCCTCTGTCTTCAAAAGCCCTCCTCCATTCCTCCAATTTTCTTTCTACTACTTCTCTCCTGTTGCTGCACAGAACAATATCGTCTGCAAAGAGCATACACCAAGGGGATTGATCTTTTATCCCCTGGGCCAACACATCCATAATCAAAACAAAAAGGTACGGGCTCAAAGAAGATCCCTGATGTAGACCAACCCTCACGGGGAACCATTCCGTTACACCTACACTACTCCTAACCTGGGTCCTTGCTCCTTCATACATACTTTGCACCAACCTAACGTACTTCTCCGGCACACCTTTCTCTCTCATACACCTCCAAACCTCCTGGCGTGGCACTCTATCATATGTTTTCTCTAGGTCGATGAAAACCATGTGCAGTCCCTTTTGTCGCTCCCGGTGTTTCTCCATCAACTGCCTCAGTGCAAAAATTGGTAAAAATAATCGCGTCGATTGGTCTAATATTAATATGCAACAGAGAATAGAATACAAAGACAGAACAGGTCACCTCTTTAATAATTTAGAAATTTTACATCTTGCCTGTAGTAATCCTTGCTCAAATGATTCTCACTGTAAACTCATAGATAGGTATTATGGTAAGATAGTATCCCTGTTAAGAGAAGCAGAAGACCCCTGATTAAATCTTACAACTATCATACTAAGATTATTCTTGGATGGAATTGTTTTATTGCCCCCTGAAGAGAGAATCGAAAGACGCCTACGATTTGTGGTGCTTTCATGGTAGACCCAGATTAGGACCAGTATACATGAATATGTGTAGAAGTAGGGGTCAGTATAAGGCGGCCATAAGGCGATGTAAACAGGAAGAAGAGTCTATTCGAGCATCAAAAGCCTGTGAAGCTCACATAAATAACGATAATAACAAATTTTGGAAATTTGTGAAGAATCAAACTGGTGTCAAAAGTGTCCTCTCTCCGACAATCGATGGGGTGTCGGGGGAGGATGAAATTGCAAAGCTGTGGAAAAACCACTACTCAAACATTCTTAACAGTGTGAGTAGGGATAATCTTAATATAGATTGCAGCGAAACGCCTGTGGGAGGGACAAGGGAAAATACTTTGATATCAGTTCCTGAAGTAAAGAAGTTAATTAAATAGTTAAAGACTGGTTCTGCGTCAGAGGTAGATGACCTATCGAATGAGCACTTAAAATATGCCAATGACGTGGTATGTCTGCAAATATCATTGCTCTTATCAGCCATGCTTGCTCATAGCTATATCCCTGCAGAGTTCATGAGGGTATATATCTTGCCCCTGGTCAAAAATAAGTATGGAGACATTCTGTCCAGCAATAATTACAGGTCTATTGCTGTCGCTTCCTGCTTCTCGAAACTACTAGAAAAACTCTTGTTTCTCCGATTAAATAATTACCTATGGACATCTAATTAGTTTGGTTTTAAAAGGTCCCACTCAACTGACCTGTGTATCTATGTACTTAAAGAAATAATATCTAAATACACTGACAGTAATTCAACTATTTATAGCTGTTTCCTTGATATAAGTAAGGCATATGATAGAGTGAACCACAATATTTTTTTTTAAAAACTAGACGACAGGAAGGTTCCCATGTAGCCTACATATTAAATTTATTGAAATTTTGGTATTCCCACCAATCTTTTACCGTTAGGTGGGGGAATGTACTATCCGAATGTTTTGGCTCCTCTTGCGGGGTGAGACAAGGCTCCTTGCTCTCCCCTATGCTGTTTAATGTGTATATTGACGGATTAATTGCTTCACTTAATGAGGCAACAGTGGGATGTTGTATAGATGAATGTTGTAAGGATGAATAACTTAGTTTATGCCGATGATATGGTGTTAATAAGTCCCTCTGTTAAAGGTCTGGATCGGCTACTAAAAGTGTGCGAAGTGTATTCGCAGAAACATGATATTCTTTCTAATGTTACAAAAACTAATGTTATGCAATTTCATTCTAAAAACTGTAATCAGCCAGCTGATGTTAGGTTTAAAATGAGAGGTGAAGTAATTGAGGAAGTACAAGAGTTTAAGTATTTGGGTCAAACTATTACCAGCTCCTTGAGTGATGACTCAGATATAAGAAACCAATCTCGAAGTCTTTGTGCTGAAGCGAATATGACTATAAGGAACTTTCGGTTCTGTACAAGTGAAGCTAAAAACACACACTTTCGTACTTTTTGCAGTAATATATACGGACAGCAACTCTGGGTGAATTATAAAAAAAGGTTCTGGCAGAACCCTAAATTTGCTGTACAACAGATCTTTTAGACTCCTACATAAATTACCCCCGAGATGCTCAGCTTCGCAAATGTTTGCTACCCGCAATGTCCCGAGCTTCCCGGAGGTAACAAGACGTGCTCAATACAGTCTAATGCAAAGAATTACAAAATCAACCAACCCGATTACCCAAGCTATCCATGAGTCCTGCCGTTTGTCCTCTAAGCTATGGAATTCTTGGTACAAAAACATGTCTGTAGCTCCACTTAACTTTGACATTACTGTATTATTTCTAATCACTCGTATATATTTCTATCATTTTCTATAATTTTCTATCCTTTTCTATCATTTTCATTTTTTTTTCATATATAGGATGTATGATAACAAAAGTCCGTTCTCATAGGGAAATAAGATATAACAGAATTGAACGAGAAAATAGTTTTAACTATACATTACAAACAATACAATCAACTTACCAATTAATCCAGTCCATGCTCAAATTGCATTCCATGTAACCAAACACTGGTGCCACGCAATACATACAAACTCATCATGATCAATTGTGTTGTATCTTCTTTCCCTATGAGAACGGACTTTTGTTGCACCCTGTATATTAGAAATGACAGGAAATTAAGAAAAACTTATAAATATACCTTTGACGCTTTGTGACGTATAGAACATATATATTACTGCCATTTATACAGTAAATATTTGTTATCAACAGTCGTAGATTCGGGACTCCATTTACAATAATATTGAATAAAAATGTTCAGTAACTTGCGCACGCAAATGTACGTCCGTGATTCACACACAATATACAAAATAATGATGTTAACTGAAACTTCAATGAATCGCTTATAGATTTTAATGTGGTTCATTAAATGCAAACTAAATTAGACCCATCATTCTGTAGATCTGAATGGAATTCTCTTCTTTATGTGACTGGGTATTGCTAAAGTGAATTTTATCTTGAATTATTCCTGGGAATTTATAACTGGTTTGAGAATAAAAACCCACTCTAATAGACAGAGTTTATTTCCACGACAGTTTCGACGCCCACTGGCATCCTCCTCGGGTGGATACAGAAACACAAATGAAACAAAACAAGAGGGAAAAAACAGTTCAGGGATCGACCGTTAAGAAATTCGCACCTAGGTTGGATTCCATTCTCTCGAGACAGGAGGGGCATTTTCATTAAGTACATTCGCACAAATTTTAAAACTATCTTCCTGTTCTAAACATACAGATTCTATTATTTTTACATAATTATTACATTTATAATTAAATTTGTTACATTTAATATTGCATAATTATTAATTACAGAAATTATAAATTTATTATTACATTGGTTATTACATTGTTGTTTATTATACAGAAATTATAAACCGAAAAACGAATGAAAAAAGGCGATTAGGAAATAATCCAGAGACCATTGAGAAATTCGCACCTAGGTTAGATATCGTTCTCCCGAAACCAGAAGGGCATTTTATTACAGGGTCAGCTTATAACTACATTTCCACAAATTAAAAATATCTTCTTGTTCTATACATACAGATCCTAATGTTTTGACATAATTACTGCATATATTTATTTCCACATTAATTACTTCCATTATTACATTTACTAAAAGCGAGTAAGGAAACATTCCAATCCAGAGACATTTAAGAAATTCACACTTAGGTTCGAACACGTTCCCACGACTCCGTAAGGGATTTATTGACCAAGAATCTCATTAAAGGGTCTAACTTATAAGTACCTTCGCACAAATTAAAATTATCTACTTTTTCTATACACACAGATTCTATTATTTTTCTTTTGACATAATTATTACATTTATAAAGTACCTTACTTGATTCCCAATCTATAGCATGATTATTTTGGCTAGCGTGATAAAAACTGTCGTGGAAATAAACTCTGTCTATTAGAGTGGGTTTTTATTCTCATATTTTGACCTTCACGTAAAAAAGTGAAGTTTTTTGCATTTATTATAACTGGTTGTTTTCTGATACTCCAAATGTAACTCCGATGTAACTCATGTTATGAATACAGTATGGGATACGCTGTAATGCACATAAATCCCTCCCCCCCTAATTAAATAATCTATCAAACAGTTTAAATTGGACGATGAAGTACTTGATCGATCATGGATACGTTACAGAAGTTGTTTCAACGTATTACGACGCTGTTGATGAATTAAACTACTGGAATTTATCCTTTTGTGGTTCCATTACTTTTGACTACGTATTTTTAGATCGAACCCTTTCCTCAAAACTAACAGGGGGAAGGACAGCAATACGAGAGAGAGCAATGTACATGGTAAGTGAAATTATTTTTTATGCAGACTCAAAATATCTAAATTCTCCGTGTTTTAATATATATATAATTATATATATATATAATATATATATATATTATATATATATATATATTATATATATATATATATTCTAAAAACCTTTGGATGACAATAATAATTTACAGTGACACATACTGTAGATAACATTAACAATAAAAGCATCATATTTATAGAGAGTAACAGTAAATCTAAAATTTATCTTTGGTATGTTTCATCAATGATAATTCACTGGTCAACAACAATTTTGTCACAAGGGTTTTGATGGGTGTTCTAAGTGTACTTTTTCATGCTGAATCTAAATTGAAATCAGATTTTTTTCTATCAGGCTTAGTTTACTTGTGACGCTATGTTCATTTTTTCCTCATTTAGCATGATCACCGGATAAAAAAATAATAACATATATATAATTAAGTATATAACAATATTATAATATAAAACATTATAAAAATAATAAATATAATAATATATTATTAATTAATATAACTATAATAAAATATATTAATATTAATATATATGTTGTATTAATTTTTCTGTAAAATTAGTACAATTTATTCCTTTGGGGAGAAAGTTCTGATAATGCTGGCAGGATAAATTTGGTCGGAGCAGCAGACTGTGCAGGTTGAAACATGTTTGTACCTGTTCAGACATGAGCCTAGTTTCTGTGTGTAGAGCAGCTCCAAGTCAGTCTGCTTGTAAATGTCACAGTGTTAACAGCTAGTGTCTGTTGCTTCTTGTTAATTTTACACCAGTGTTGTATTCATATAGATGTTTTGTAATGCCGCGGAACTGTCTGAATCATCCTAATTCCTTTTGTTATACATGTGGTGATCTAACTTTAAAATCCCAGAAACGTAACTTTACACCATTAGTAAAAAAATGCTATGAACTTTATTTCGGATGTAAAGTAGGCGATCAGGACAAGAATTGGGCCCCTCACATTTGTTGTGTGACATGTGTAAGACTACTTACAGGATGGCTAAACGGTTCACGTCACATGCCATTTGCTATTCCAATGATTTGGAGGGAACCCAAAGATCACACAACAGACTGCTATTTCTGCCTGGTAAATACAAAGGGGGTCACTTCAAAAACAAAGAGCCTTATGAAATACCCTAATCTACCGTCTGCAATGAGACCAGTTCCCCACAGTGCTCAACTTCCAGTACCAAATCCTCCTGAACATGTAAGTTTAAGTGATGAGGAATCAAACGTAGCTGTAGCATATCACGAGGAAAAAGATGAAGACATTTCTGATCCAACATTCCAGGCTACCTGTTCCTCCAATGAACCACATTTACTGTCACAAGGAGATCTAAATGACCTAGTTCGTGATTTGAAATTATCTAAGAAGCAGGCTGAACTTTTAGGTTCAAGATTAAAGGGTTGGAATCTACTGCAACGTGACACTAAAGTTTGTTTTTTCCGCAGCCGCCATGATGAATTCAAAGAATGGTTCTCCCATGAAGATGGACTTGTGTTTTGTAAAGATGTTAATTCAGTCATGGGGGCTCTTGGTCATGAACATAACGTGGATGAGTGGCGATTGTTCATTGACTCCGCAAAAGTCAGCTTGAAAGCAGTCCTTCTTCACAACGGAAATAAATTTCCTTCTGTACCTATTGCACGAAGTTGCTTTTAGAAAAGTTTCAGTATCAGAAATATAAGTGGAATATCTGTGGAGATCTGAAGGTCATTGCACTTTTGCTAGGGTTGCAGCTAGGTTACACCAAGTACTGTTGTTTTTTATGTGAGTGGGACAGTAAGGACAAGCAAAACCACTACGTTAAGAAGGATTGGCCAAAACGCACCTCACTTGTTCCAGGCAAGAAAAATGTTGTGAATAGTTCAATTGTTGACCCTGAGAAAGTGTACCTTCCTCCTTTGCATATCAAGCTTGGACTTATGAAAAACTTTGTTAAAGCGATGGATAAAGCGCAAACAGGATTCACATACTTGAGAAATAAGTTTCCCCGGATCAGTGATGCCAAGATTAAAGAAAGCATTTTTGTAGGCCCTCAGATCAGAGAATTGTTAAGAGATGAGAGATTTGAAGGAGAGTTGAATGAAGTTGAGAAAGCTGCGTGGCAGAGATTCAAAAGTGTCTGCACAAATTTTTTGGGAAATCACAAGGCCGAAAACTATCCTGAAATACTGTAGTAGGAGATCTTCTTAAGTCTTACCAAGCAATGGGGTGCAATATGTCATTAAAGGTTCATTTCTTGGACTCTCACTTGGACTTTTTTCCGGAAAACCTGGGTGCGGTAAGCGACGAACATGGTGAGCGTTTTCATCAGGATATTTCTGCCATGGAAAACCGTTACCAAGGCAAATGGAGCCCCAGTATGCTGGCTGACTATTGCTGGACTCTTAAGAGAGACATGCCTGAGGCAAAGCACAACAGAAAATCAAAACAAGCTACTTTTTAAACTACAGGTATGTCTTTTCGATCATATTTTAATAAGTATGTAACTATATGGGTTTTTAAAAATTAAATTGCATGTCACACAAAAACCAGACCTGATAGAGAAATTTTACAAACTTATTTGGATTCAGCGCAGAAAATACTATAAGAATAAGGTATTTTCATTCTTGGGACACGAAAAAAATTTTTTTTTGTTGCCCAGTGATAATTAATTACTCACGAATTAGGAACCACTTAAAGGTCGATAAAGTATTTTAATAAGAAAAAACTATAATTTAGAAATGTTACTTTACCACGAGTATAATACAACGTTTCCAGTAAAGAGGATTTTAATAGAATTTCACATTAATACTTTTGTTTTTTAATGTTTAATTCACATACTTACAGTGTATGTGTAGTGTACGTAAATTTAATACCCAATAAATTGTTTTTATATAAATTCCATTAATTTAATTGGACATAAAGTTAATAGCGGCGAAAAATATCTTGATTCGTACTTTTTCTCCTCTACTGCAGGCTCTTCTTGGAGAAAAAAAGGAGAACGCAAGTACTATCTGGGCTTGCGATGGAGTTTTAATCAATTTGAATTGGGTACTTTCAGCAGCTCATTGCTTTCTATTTAGGTAAATTGTTTGTTACTGTGTATTACTATTAATTTAGCTGAACTTTAGAATGGAACTTTGGGCAGTCATTTCAAACTTATTTTTACAGCCCAAACTAAAAGAATAAAAGAAATATATTTTTACACACTTTTTAGTCTAGCCGTAAAAGTAAGCCTATATTTGATATGTACTAGACTACTAGAGTATGAGAATATTTGGGAAAATTTAATGTTCGAATTTCCTCCAAAATTGATTTATTTCTTAACACTTCAAACCACCAACTTGTTCAGTGATTTCATGAAATAATTAACTAGTTTTCATTGCTCCACATTCATACTAATGTTTCATATATGAGGCGTATAGAATAGAAAGGGCGTCCGCTCGAAAATAAAGTTATTACTCGTTAATGTTGTTGCGCGTTAGTATGTGTTATTACTCGTTAACGACTGAACCGAGTTTAATGGTTTCGGTCTCAAGCCCGTGTGGGAGCGCGTCACACCCACGGAATACAGCGTGCTGATTGGTTACCGCGCAAAACGGGATAACGGAAAACCGGGGGATACGCCTGTGCTATTCTAATGGCCTCATATTAAGTTAAATTTTAATCATAGTGATTTTGTGATAAAATTATAATGAGATATTTGTTTGTTTGTTCATTTCAGCGGCTTCAACCCCAATGTGGTACGATTAGGAGAGTACAACTTAAAGGAGGAGAAAAAAGAACAATATTCAAATTTTCCAGAAGACTTCACCATTAGAAATGCAGTTTTTCATCCTCAGTTTAATGTGTATCAGAGATACCACGACCTTGTCCTCATATGCTTGAATCATCCCGCGCCACAACTAAGTGTTAGTAAACAAACACACACACACACACACACACAAATGTTAGAATGTTAGTTAAGAATTGTTGGTGAAATAGATAGGGCCCAAGCAGACAGGGTAAAAAAGGGTAAAGTTTGCCGGAATCCGGGTAGTCAAAGGGCCCGGCAGGACCCAATTGAGAAATAATTTAAATCTTTTTGTAGCTTTTTTGTCAGTGATGCGTCTATTAATTCTGATCTGATCCGGGTGTAATGCGTTTATTTAAAAAAAATATGCAAAAATATACATGAATTACCCGTCAAACGAGGGGGCAGAAGTCAGAAGCAAGGGAGCCGGCATGTGATTGTACACCGGCCGAAGAAAGTGATGTTTGGGCCCTGGCAATAGATAGTTCTGAAAATTTACGGTTTGGAACACTCAGTAAATCCGTCAGAGAAGCACAGTGATTACAATACTGAGCTGTAAATGCCTTGGGCCTTGATTTTGGCTCTCTTCTTCCTCTATGAAAGGGGCGTTTTTGCCGGCATTCGCCCTTGGCCCCTCCTTTCTGCCTAAAAAAAAATGAAAATGTTAAACTTTGCGACATCGGATTTCAGTGACGAAGGGAACCTCCCCTAGGCCTTCCTTCCTTCCTTAATATAGAGCGTAGTTCGGATTCTATGCTAAGCTGGCTGTATCCTCTTTTAAAATACAGCTCACCTAAGCTGTGTCAGTGTGGAATGTGCACTTTATTGAATGTAAAGTTTTACTGGATTAATAAGTTAGGATATATATATATATATATATATATATATATATATACATTCAAATGCAAAGAACACGCAGTATAAATAACGTAAAGAAACGACGCTTGTATAGGAGATATTCCGCGCAAGACGAGAGAGAGAGAACGGAACAAATGAAAAAATGAGGTAACCACCTGGGAATCGAACCCGGGATCTTCCGATTGCCGGTCAGACGCGATACCATTACACCATGGACCTCACTCTTCCAAATGCCGTAATTCTTCTACATACTCGCAGAAACCAATGCCCCAAGGGGGCACCTCCCGCAAAATGTATACACACTTTAAATACTTATAAAGGCAGTGTTTATTAAAATACATTTCATTTTCAAAATGTAATAGAATCTACAGACATTATTTAATTGTTTTGTCAACGCGTTTTCAAACTGACGTCCGTTCTGGTCCAGGCACTGCTGATAACGCGAAGCAATGGAATCGCAAACATCACGAAACATTTCGTTTGGTATTTGTGTGCATTCTCGTTCAATGGCTGCTCTCAATTCAGCGACTGTTGCAGGTTTTATAGCGTAGGCTTTGTCTTTTAAGTATCCCCATAAAAAAAAGTCTAGTGGTGTGAGGTTTGGTGAACGCGGAGGGTATTCTACGAAACCCCTTCGTCCAATCCACATCCACATCGTGCCAAGTACCACTCGCAATACTCCACTCTTCGGTCCGGATCATCTTCATTAATAGCATGGACTAATCTTGGAATGTAACTTTTCCATTGACAGCGCTTCAAAATGCGTTGGACAGACGATTCTGAAATTCCTACCTCACGACTCGCTTGCCGCACAGATTTTCTTGGACTTTGGTGATACGTTTCCAGTACTCTTTCTTGCTTTGTGGGGCTTGTCGATGTCCGTGGTCTTCCGGAACGCTTCTTGTGGACATTCTGAACAGTTCCATCGGCTTCAAACTTATCTCTAATTCGAGTGATGGTAAGTCGCGTTGGTGGATCTGTTTGAAACTCCCTCCTAAACTGTCTTTGCACTTCAACTGCGTTTTCACACTTCCAGTAGCATTTTAGAATGAATTTCCTTTGTTCAAAGCTTAGTCTGACTGCCATTATTAATTCTAATGGGTTTAACTTGGAAAGAAAGAAACATCAATTGAGCTATCAGCTGTTAAAGTGTGTATACATTTTTTTGGGACGCCCTGTATATATAAATATATATATATATATAAATATATATATAAATATATATATATATATATAAAATATATATAAATATATATATATATATAAATATATATATATATATAAATATATATAAATATATAATATATATAATATATATACAGGGTGGGCGGAAAGTAGCTCCCTATTTTGGATTGGTAAAAAAATACGTATATTATCCATTTATTTCAGAAGAAATAATATGAAAAGGTAGGCATACATGGTAGGTTTTCTCTAAAATTCAATGTGGGCTCCAACTCTTTCCACCAGCTTCTGGAGCCGCCCAGGAATGGCGTCCACTGACTTTAGCAGGAACTCCGGCGGGATGGAGGACATGACTTCCCGAATTCGGTCCTCCAGTTCTTCCAATGTCCTCGGTTTGGTGCGGTAGACTTCTTCCTTTACCCACCCCCAAAGAAAGAAGTCGCACGGTTACCGCTGAAAAACGGCAGAATCGGTTCAGTGTAAAGGTGTGGTGTGGTATGACCTCAGATCAGGTTGTGGGCCCGTTCCTTCTGCGCAACACCATGAATGCTGAGCGGTACCTTGCTATGTTGCGAAACGAGGTCTGGCCGGTTGTCAGCACATGGGAGAACATCGACGATCTGATATTTATGCAAGATGGCGCCCCTCCGCACTTCGCTCTTGTTGTCCGTGAGTGGCTGGATGCCCACTTCCCTGGGCGTTGGATGGGTCGTCGTGGTCCAAATCAATGGCCAGCCAGGAGCCCCGACTTGACACCGTGCGACTTCTTTCTTTGGGGGTGGGTAAAGGAAGAAGTCTACCGCACCAAACCGAGGACATTGGAAGAACTGGAGGACCGAATTCGGGAAGTCATGTCCTCCATCCCGCCGGAGTTCCTGCTAAAGTCAGTGGACGCCATTCCTGGGCGGCTCCAGAAGCTGGTGGAAAGAGTTGGAGCCCACATTGAATTTTAGAGAAAACCTACCATGTATGCCTACCTTTTCATATTATTTCTTCTGAAATAAATGGATAATATACGTATTTTTTTACCAATCCAAAATAGGGAGCTACTTTCCGCCCACCCTGTATATATATATACACCGGGTGTTTCAAAAGTCCCTCACTAATTTGATTTTCGATTTTCTTTGCAGCTAATCGACCAACGACGTTCATCTTGTGGTAAACTCTTACTCAGTAGTTGAGAATTTTTTTGAGTCTACATTTGAAGTTTTGCTCCGTTTTCTTCTGCTACCATGCTGACTCTAGAGCAGAGGTGTAAAATCGCTGCATGGCAGGAGGTTTTTCAATCTGTGGTCGAAGTGCAGCGACGATTCCGGGCAGTCTACGGACAGCATTATGCACCGGATAGGAACACCATCGTCGCCACCCACCGGAAGTTTATGGAGACCGGATCCGTAAAGGACAAACCACGATCAGGAAGACCTCGAAGTGGGCGGAGTGAGGAGAATGTCGAAACTGTCCGTGAGGCGTTTACTCAGAGTCAAGGAAAGTCCATTCGGCGAGCTGCTGCGGAACTGAACATCAGCGCGACATCTATCCAACGGATTTTGCGGCGTGGTCTCAAGCTGTATCCGTACAAGATCCAGATGGTTCAGAAGCTGGAACCTCAAGACTACGATTGCCGGGTGGAGATGTGTGAGACACTGCTGCATCACTACGAAAGAGACCCATCGATCCTGGAGCACATGTGGTTCAGCGACGAAGCTCTCTTCCACCTTTCTGGTCGCGTCAATCGGCACAACACCGGCATCTGGGGAACTCACAATCCTGCGGAGATCCGTGAACATGAAAGGGACACGCCGAAATTGGTCGTCTGGTGTGCCATCTCCTCAGCTGGGCTGATTGGTCCGTTCTTCTTCCGGGATCAAGATGGAAATTCCGTGAACGTCAACGGAGACAATTATCTTCGTATGCTTCAGGAGTTCTGCATCCCCCAACTGTCAGCTGTAGCTGACATGCAAGAAGTCATTTTCCAGCAAGACGGTGCCCCTGCTCATTACTCGCGTGAGGTTCGCTCATTTCTGAATAAGCAGTTCCCGGATCGGTGGATTGGTCGCCGTGGTCCCATCGAATGGGCTGCTCGCTCGCCTGATCTTACCCCATGCGACTTCTTTTTGTGGGGCTACATTAAGAGCAAAGTGTACGCCACCAAGCCGCGAGTCCTCCCCACACTAGAAGAACGGATCAGGAATGCGTGTGCTTCTGTTACTCCCGAAATGTTGTCCAATGTCGGCCAAGAATGCGTAAAACGGTGGCTCGCTTGTTTCGAAAAAGACGGTGCCCACGTTGAGGTGTACCAGTGACTTTCCAGTAGACTTATGAAGCCAAGTTTGATGCCACCAAAATTCTCATGAATCGTAGACTCAGCAACCAAATTGTCATTTGGTTCCTCTTGTAATTGCTATTTTAATAAAATTTCAAAAATAATGAGGGACTTTTGAAACACCCTGTATATAAATATATATATATATATAAATATATATATATATATATATATATATATATATATATATATATATATATTCGTGATCAGTCTTTCCTTGTGAACAGACGTGTTTTGTCGAGTGCTATCAAGTGAATAAGTGGTTTTCGTTGAAGTGTTTTAAAAAAAAAAAAGTGTTCCGTGCATTCTTAACTAAATTACTTCGTGCTACTAATCATTCATTAACGAATATATTTCATTTATTGACGTTATTCAGTACTATATTATTGGATCAAACCAAGGCTACAGAACGTGGCTTGCCTTGTTTGGTTTTCAAATCAATCGTAAAACGTGCAGTCATAAGGTTGAAATTCCCTTGGTTTGTTTTTGTTTTTCAAATCTATCAGAAACGTGGTTTTTAAGGTTCAGATTTCCTTCACACACTACCTGACCTCCAAAAGGGTCACCTAACTTGGGAAAAAAAGGATTAAGTCAGTAAACAACGACCAGATAAGTTCCATTTAATACTTTTTCTTTAACATTTCTTTCGTCGGTAGCTTAATTCTATATTAATTTAGTAATAAATTTGTGTTACAAGATCCTGTTTCTGCGTTTCAAGAACGCGGTGGACCTACGTTGTAATTTATTAATTTCCAAACGCTCGTTTTTTTGTTTTTCTTTTTGTTTTTTGTTGTTTAACTAATTAAAAGCATGGCACCCCCGTCAAGTACTTGCAGTCGCTGTGAAGGGAAATTTGCTGCTTACGCGTTTACAATGGCTAATAATAATGATCAGTTAGTTTGCAGGTGGTGCTCAAGCATGGAAGTGCTGAGGAACGAATTAGACCGTGAGAGGCAGGCCAGGGTGAGACTTAAAGAAAGCGTGATGCTCCTGACGGAAAAATTAGAATCCCTTGAGACTCCAGTTACGACCCCTCCTGCCTCAGTTTCTATTAATAATATAAATAGTACTAATAGCCCTCTCTCTTCCCTAGTTCCCAACCCTTCGTTCGAGTGCGAAATGGAGCCCCATTGAGAAAAGCAAAGCCTTGTCTACCAGTAATAACAAGCAATAAGTTTTCTGTTTTAGGGTTCGAAGATACTGATGAACCGGAAATACGACTCGTTGGTGATTCCATTGTTCGAGGGCAGCTCGAGGAATTCTGTGGGAGAAACCCTCGTCGTAGGCGCCGTTACTGCTACCCTGGTGCAAGGGTGGAGGATATAACTAATAATGTTGACCATTTTACAGACAGTACCGCCGAGGACACAACGTATGTTATTCATGTCGGTACTAATAACGTTTTAAATTCTAGATCGGAAGAACTGCTGGCTAGGTACAGGGACTTATTAGAGCGATTAAAGGAGAAAACTAATAAGATTGTTTTAACAGGTATACTTCCTCGAATTATCCAACGAAGCGATTTCTACAGCAAGGCGACCTATATTAACAATAACCTAAAGTCTCTTTGCTAACAGGAAGGAGTGCATTTTGCTAATTTTTGGAACAGTTTCTACGGCAGGAGGGACTTGTTCCTCGAAGATGGACTTCATCTTAATGAAGTTGGAGCTGCGCGTTTAGGAAGACTATTTCATAATACTGTCTCTTCTTTTCAGGCTGCCGTAAGCCGAACGGTCCCAGCGTAAATTCCACAAATTTCCCCCGCGCTCGCGAAGGTGTCGCAATTACAAACAATTTGAAGGTTCTATCCTTAAATGCTCGTAGCCTACGAAATAAAATAAACGAATTTTTTTCTTTAATTGCTTGTAAAGACTATGATTTAATTGCGATAAATGAATCGTGGCTTAGCACTGAAACACGTGACTTTGTAGGGGAGTATCAAATTAAAGGTTATAGACTTTTTGTTAAAACAGAATAGGTAGGCGAGGAGGCGGTGTTATGTTGTATATCAAAGATAATATTGCGAACGTTATAGAAGTAAAGCACTCAATTCCAGAACCGATAGATTCGACTATAGCAGAACTTAAATTGAACGATTTCAAACTTCTTGTTGCGGTTATATATAGGCCCCCAAATCAAACAGCTGCTACGGACGAAGCGTTATATCGTGAACTAAAGAGAATAATCGGTAGTGAGCAGGCTTCAGTTATGGGTGACTTTAATTGCACCAACGTGAATTACGATACAATGCAGGGAGACGCGGAAGGTAATCGTTTAGTTAATTTTCTCGAGGATAGCTTTCTTATTCAAAAGGTTGGGGAACCTACGAGGTTGGACAGTATTTTAGATTTAGTAATAACTACGGATGATAGGCTAATTACTGATCTTCAAGTAATAGAACCGTTGAGCAATAACGATCACAATATGGTAGAGTTTGTCCTCTCAGTAAGTCACTCGAAACCAACTAACTCGACTAAAATTCCTAGCTTCCAGCACGCAGACTTTAGTAAATTTCGAAATAAATTTTCACACGTCAATTGGGAAAACGTAATGGGGAACTCAACGCAAAACTAATGTGGGAATCATTCGTAACGGTATTTAGGACTATAAATGAGGAATGTGTACCGTACAAAATTAAGCGTGCGAAAGTAAACAACAAGCCCTTGTGGTTTACTTCTAGAGTAGGAGACATTATAAAGAGTAGAGGGAGGGCTTATAGGCTATACAAGTGCGATAAAGATAATCTGTTGCTACGAAACAACTACATATCTCTAAGGCGTGAAGCTAAAAATGTAAAAAATCTCCATAGTTTGAAATCTCGTGACGGTAAAGAAAACCCCAAGCGATTCTTTCAATACGTCAATAATAGAAATCCAGTAAAAGTGTCTTAGGTCCATTAAAAAATGGAAATGGAGATCTAGTCTCTGAAAACAAGGAAATGGCTACCTTGCTAAACGAATTTTTTTCGTCAGTTTTTACTATAGAAGATGTAACGAATATCCCTACGGTCATAGACATAATACCTTTTGATAATGGTAATATTTTGGATAATATTGTCGTTAGTGAAGGGGAAGTAATGCGCTATATTGATAAAATGAAAACGCGTAAATCACCGGGTCCGGATTCCATATATCCCATACAACTAAAAGAATTAAAAGATAGCATTGTTGTGCCGCTAACAAAGATTTTTAATGCGTCTATTTCTCAGGGGTGCGTACCAGATAATTTCAAGTTAGCAAACGTAACACCTATCTTTAAGAAAGGCGATAAAGGTGCGGCGGGAAATTATAGGCCAATCAGTTTAACGTCTGTTGTAGGTAAGCTACTGGAATCAATAATTAGGGATCGTATATCGAACACTTAGAAGTGCATAATCTGGTTAGAAATACGCAGCACGGTTTTAGGCGAAACAAATCTTGCTTAACTAATCTTTTAGAATTTTTCCAAAGCGTGGTCAACGTTTACGATAGACATCGGGCAGTTGATGTAGTGTATTTAGATTTTCAAAAAGGACACCGTGCCGCACAAAAGACTGATTGAAAAAACTAAGGCTCATGGAATCAGGGGTGTAGTAATAAATTGGCTAGAAGAATGGTTGCGAGGCAGGAAACAGAGGGTGGTCGTTGATGGAGCGGAGTCGTGTTGGGCTAATGTAGCGAGTGGCGTTCCTCAGGGTTCTGTATTGGGCCCCTTGCTTTTTCTTATATATATTAACGATTTAGATGTCGGCCTAGTCAGTACAGTTTCAAAGTTTGCGGATGACACGAAGCTGGGTGGTAGGGCGATTAATGACGAAGATAGAGGTAAAATTCAGGAAGATCTGAATAAAATCGTTGATTGGTCAGTCACATGGCAAATGAGATTTAACGTGGATAAGTGCAAAATTATGCATATAGGTTCGCGTAACGATAATTTTGCGTATACCATGTCAGGGAAAGATTTAACAAGCGTAGAGCAGGAAAAGGATTTAGGAGTTATAGTCACTGGTGATTTAAAAGTAGCGAAACAAAGTACAGCGGCGGTCAATAAGGCGAACAAAGTGTTAGGTTTTATAGCTCGAAATTTTGAGTACAAATCGCGCGATATTATAGTTCCTCTTTATAAATCATTAGTTAGACCCCATTTGGAGTACGCGGTCCAATTTTGGAATCCGCATATGCGCAAAGATATAGACAAAATCGAAAGAGTTCAAAGACGAGCAACTAAGATGATTCCGTCTCTTAGGTCAAAGTCGTACGAGGATAGGCTTAAAGAGTTAAAATTGACTACACTCGAGACTAGGAGGTTAAGGGGTGATCTAATCCAGGTTTTCAAAATTATGAATGGGTTTGATAACGTAGATAGATAGCTTTTTCGAAATATCTCAATATAATAGGACTAGAAATAACGGGTGTAAGTTGACAAGTAGAAGGTTCGAGACAGCAGTTGCGAAAAACGTTTTTACGCATAGAATAGTAAATAGCTGGAATAGTTTGCCGGTAGAAGTAATTAGTAGCACGTCTATAAACATGTTTAAGAATCGATTGGACGCGCATGTTGATAGAAAAGGTATAGTTTAAGGTAGTAAAATTAAGGCTTTGTGGGGATAGATCCCACAGCTCAACACAAGTGTTGTGGATATAGGGAGGCAGCGTCTTGGGTTAGGGGATACTCTCTGTCCTTACACACCCCATTTAAAGAGATTCCTCTGCCGAGCGGTGCCCCCCATAGTACTGTGAGGTATTGAAAAACTCATGATCTTCACTTGCCCCACAAACACCTTTAAATGGGAGACCCATAATGGGTGCACACACATTTCTACATTACTGTACAGTCTTTACAGCCACACCTACACTTTTCCTCGTAAGTGTATATATTGTAATGTATATGGTTGTAAATTTGACTTGGTCCGCAATCGATATGAACCGTGACTTGATGGATACCGTAATGAAATTGACTGGATTCTTTGGATCTGATATATTTGCATGTCCGTTATATAATAAATATAGAGTGTAACATATTTGTGGATAGTAGTCTATTATGACTTGATCCTCTGGATCGAGAGATATCTTTAGTTTTAAATCGATAATTAATTATTTTTAAATTGATAATGTATATGGTTGTAAATTTTGACTTGGTCCGCAATCGATATGGACCGTGACTTGATGGATACCGTAATGAAATTGACTGGATTCTTTGGATCTGATATATTTGCATGTCCGTTATAAATAGATATAGAATGTAACATATTTGTGGATAGTAGTCTATTATGACTTGCTCCTCTGGACCGAGAGATTCTATCTTTAGTTTTAAACCGATAATTAATTATTTTTAAATTGATAATTATTTAGTTTCGTAAAAATTGGTCGTTGCCAATTTACCGGCAGTTTTTAAATAAATTTCTTATGTTCTTGTGGTTCGGAACCCACGTAAAATTGTAGGTCCCCTCCGCCACCACGGAGGACATACACAATACACGATTACGAACACAGATAGGTAGACCAGCCATGAGTGGATCCTAGGGTCTTTGTTGGTCTGAAACATTATAACATTATAACATTATATATAAATATATATATATAATATATATATATATAAATATATATATATATAAATATATATTATATATATAAATATATATAAATAAATATATACACGGTGAACCAAAAGTAGGTGGACAGTAGGTTGAATACGGTTTGTGTTATATTATATTATAACTATGGTGTTCATTATAACTATGGTGTTGTGTTTTATTATATTAAATATTATAACTAAATTTATTTAAATTTTATTTTGTATTATAGTATACAAAAAAATTAAATATGTATTCTCAAAATAAACGTTATCATTTACTGTCCACCTACATTTGGTTCACCCTATATATATAAATATATAAATATATATATTATTTTTTCTTTATCATTAACATTAATATAAAAAATAATAATTATAGTAATAATGACAACAATTGGAAAATACTTCGACAACTGTATGGTACATTAAGTTTTAAAGACTTACACAATGTTTAAGTGATACACTCAAGCTCATAATGCACGAGGTCGTGACAAGGTGACAGAGCAGCTTTTTGAAAATTTTGCTACCTATACACATATTGTTACATTTTAATCAATCAAACCTTGTTAAGCTGTTATTCATTAATGAATCCTAACTGCTATTGAACCATTATCAAGTACTGTTATTACTGTCTGTAATATATTACATATACGTTAGTAACGTTACACTCCGAAAAGAAACAAATTGAACTCAAACTCAACGTAAAACAAACGTGTATAATTATTTTAAATTTTTTTACCCGAATTTTTTTAGAGAAGGGCCTCAAATTTCATATAGCTTAGGGCCTCAGCAGGTGAAAGTCCGGCCCTGACTGCGTGGGTAGGTGAGACAGGGTAGATGAGACGCGGTAAAAGATCAGCTAGGAGGACATAGGACAGTGACAGGAGAAACGTGAATTCTAGCATTCGCTGTCTCCTGCCTAACGCCTAACATACTTCCTTGCGGGAGTACGCCTCAGTCGATTGGTGTCTTCAGTGTCTTCTTCTGATGATACAAGAATTATTAAGAAATTATTAAAAATGTAAAAATTATTTTAAAAAAATCATTGTGTCGAAGGTATTTGAGATTATAGGTGTATTTATCGATAAACCATGATCAAACGTGCAGATTTTACTGCGTACTTAATATTTTTTTAGACTCTCTAAAACGTTTGAAATTAAAAATTTCAAATTAAGTTCCTTTAGGTTTATCTGATACTTTCTAATTTTATTGTTACAATACGTACCTAATTCTTACGTTTAAGAGTAAAATGAACATTGCCTGGACTGCTCAGTGCTCACCCGTTTCGTCGGTCTCTGGAACGTAAAATCAGAATCATCAATCTACCATAAATCCTACCTAAATATAATCCACTTTTATATTAATGTATAAGGATGAAGTTCATTTTAAAATAATGATAGCTCTCTTTTGTACTGTGTAAACATTAATGGGAAATACAATACAGTAAGCAATAATTTAGCCAATTTTTCTTGTAAATGCAGTATAATACAACGCGCGAGTGTACTTAAGAAGTTATAAAGGACCTTTTCCAGTTTGTGTACCGTTTTTCATATAATTTATTTTTGAGAATATTTTTGTTAAACTAACGAAAATATCACGACTTAACCTAACCAATTATCAAGGGCGTACAGTTGATCTATTATTAATTATAACATTGTTTGTTTCTGGAATAGTATTTACTATTTACTAATAGATCAACTGTACGCTCTTGATAATTGGTTAGGTTAAGTCGTGATATTTTCGTTAGTTTTAACAAAAATATTCTCAAAAATAAATTATATGAAAAACGGTACACAAACTGGAAAAGGTCCGTTATAAAAACAATGACCAGTTTTGATTTGAACTGTAATATTTTTATTTATTTTTATTTACAGAATATAACTTGGAATCGGAGCGGAGTAAGTAGCTTTCAAATTTGTTTCGATGTTCCGAGTTTAATATTAACATGATACAATTTATTCTAAGGTTCTTTAATAAAAATGTTTAGTTGTTTAAATAGATTAGACCATTAGCCCCAAAGTGGGGTCTACTGAAAGCTAAGAAAGGGGCTCAGGTGAATCTGTAGAAATTGAAACGGGTCAGAGCTGTCAACGTAGGGTTTTCGAACAGTGAGGAAAGGGAACGGACGTATCTGTCTCGGAATTTCGCCAAATGAAATTACTGGACAGTGACTCAATGTCGCTTAATCTCGCTGATCAAACGGGAAGCGGTGTTGCGATGTGGCCAAGACGTACCCTCTAGAACACTTAATGAAAGGTGCAAAGTTTTCTGGACGATCTTCGTACAACGATTTGTTTACAAGACGCATGATTCATTAGAACGTCGATATGGCACCTTAAGTGCTATAAAGGGGCCAATAACTCTTACTCTAGTCTACTATATAACATTTACATAAAAAAATAAGATAATATTTTATCATTCATTGCATAATTAATTTTAAATTTATCTTATCTATTAATATCAACAATGTAAATCAGTTAGTTAAGAATAAATAGCATAGTTATAATTAAATCAGTATTCAAGTTCACAGTCAGTCATCAAACTATGATAATTTGGAACATGTACCAGTTTTATCTGCGTACGTTACATCAGCTCAGAATAAAGAATGAGGTAGTTCCTGCTTTAAATTATGAAAATAATCGACTTCAGTGAGACCCAATCTTAAGGACGAATAAACCAACTTGTTAATATGACTTCATACGCCACTGTAAGTTTTGTGAAAGTAATCGTCTCGGTCAAATTGTATATTTAGTTTACACCAACTCAAATAAATCAGGGTACTAAAATCACTTCTTAAGTAAACCTCAAAAGTACCAAATATTGCTTATAAAAAGCAAGTTAATTGTCAATAAAATAATTCTTAATGAGAACAAGAACTAAATAGACTTGATTAATAAACTCCGCTGAGTGTACACGTCACTTCGTATCTCCTATTTGTGATTCCTCTCTAATGAAGAGTGAATTTTTGGTCCTCTCAGTACACAGGTCAAAGACTAGTTCACGAAAATGTACAACTCTTCACTGTCTCCAGTGTTTTTCAGTGAATGGCGATTTACACTTACCGACCACCGGCCAGCCGCTCAACCGTCGTGTAGTGCCGTGTAGTCTCCATCCCTCCCCAACCTCCGCACACAATTCAGATTCATCGCGTACAGTCTGATGAATTCTCTCTGTGGGTACCAAAACCGTCTGACTACATTAGACGCTACGAGGTCCCTCGCGACTTCCCCAAATTAAATATTTTTATAAGTAAAATGCGATGGCTACCCATTAAAGTGTTCGCTAATTGTTTTCCTAACTGCAATGTATTAATACACAACATTACTATGAGACCCATGCATATAAACTATTTTGCAATTTATAAGAAATACAAAATGGGAAGAATTCTGGCTTTGACCTATCGTTGGAGTCTTTTTTTACCCCCTTTATTCTTAATTTCATTATCTTTCCTCATTTCCTATAGCATCGTTGTTAAGACGAATTTTTTCCCGCTTTTGTTCAGCAACGCCAGACTTGTGGGTTCGTTTACCAGACATAATAACACGTAGGCCGCCTTGAGATGATGATCAATTCACTCCAGATTTGATGATGATGATGATAATGATAACGATAACGTCTTAACACACTACATTAAAAATTTCTAGGCCTCAACATAACCGCCATTTTTCTTGAAACATTGTTCGATCCAATTTTCCAAACACCTGAAAACATTCTGCTGAGTGATTTCATGAATTGCATTTGTGATCCTGACCATAGCTCCGAAGAATGTGGTTTTGATGAGTAAACAACCTTCAACATGGTTTATAAAAAGTAGTCCAATGGGGACAGGTAAGATGAAAGGGTTGGCCAAGCAGTTGATCCTCCTCTACCGATGTACTTGGTTGGGAAGACTTCAAGAACTGTCGCATACTCAAAGGACAGTGGCAGAGAGCACCTTCTTGATGAAAGAAGGGTCCATCTGAAAGACTTAATCGTCTTAGTTCAGGTATAAATAAATTCTGCAACATTGCGAAGAAGCGTTCACCACTGACTGTTGGTTCTTCAAAATAAAAGAAAAGACCAATGAATGATGTACGACTTTCTGAGAGCGCACCAGACATTGGCACCATGAAAGAGACTGACCAAAAATCAGACTTCGTGAGGTTTCTCTGTCTCTGAAATGTGGCAGTTGTGGTGGTTCACTTTATCACTAATGTGAAATATTGACTCATCAGAAAATGTCAACTCGTCCAGAAACCCGGGGGAATTCTTGATTTTTTATTGGAATTGTTCATCTCCTTGGAAAATCGGATTGAACGATATATCGAAAAAGATGGCGGTTATATTGAGGTCCAGAAATTTGTAATGTAGTGTTAAAAACTTTAATAATTATACTTACATATGCCATTTACAATTTGTTCCTATCGTGTGTACATAAAAAGTTATTAAAGTTTTAAAGTTGCATAACGATTTTGTGTGCACCCTGTACTGTAGTTATAGATAGAGAGGGGCACTTTATATTATAAAATTGTCTGCACTTTTTTGTAACGGTTTTATGTGGCATATAAATCAATATGTATAAATATAAAAAATATAAAACGATAAATATAAAAATATAAAACTTTATCCTTTGGAGATAGCTAAGGTTTGTGTCACGCACTGAATGTCTTACGACAGCACCACTCACCCGTCAGTCTGGGATAATAACATTGGCCAACAAATATTTTTCATCAGATATAATTATGGGTGGGCTAGATAGCTGTTGGGACGCTGATTCCAAATCTGTTTTCGGTTTTCCTCTAGCACGTCTAGTTTTCGAGATGAGACCGATCATAATATATATAATAAGTATAATATATATATTATATATATATATATATATATATATATATATATATAAATAAATAAATTAATATATATATATATATATATATATATATATATATATATACATATATATTAATATATATATATATATTCTTTTGATCCTGATGCAGGGTCTGGGGTGTCTCGTATAGACGAGGCGTTCTTGGTTAAGGGGCAAGGGGCCTCTGCCCCCTCCCCCGCAGCGAGGCTGCAGTCCAAAGAAGAGTCTCGAATGAAGTTCTCTATGAAGTGCCTTGGATGAAGTTCAAATATGAAGTGCTAATCAGAAGTGCTAATCAGAAGTGAAGTAATTTTACAAGTACAGTATAATATAGTCTAAATGTTTGGGGGAGACAATCGAAGGTTAAGTTTCCACCCTTTTTAAACACATAATCAGATGTTTTTTGAAAGATTTCAACTAAAAAAAATATAAATAAAAAAGAACAACAGTATCGCCGATTCTACATTTTTGACGGCAATATCATTTCGTAATAGCACATAAGCACAATTTTGAGTACATGACTGAGTACGTATTAATTTTGGTTCATTACAATTACGATTACAATTACCAATTAATTCACATTCACTTGTTGTTTAATTACACTTCCATTTTAAAGTACATTCTTACATGATAAATTAAATCATTACATTTAATTACAGTTTCACTGAAGTACATTACAAGTTATTATTAGAAAGATGTATTAGAAAAATACAGGAATGAATAAAGACGTACAAATCGAAATTCTATCCAAAACTCGCTTATGTGATTTTTGGTTTCTTATGTAAAAATGGACAATGAATTCATATAATGATGGTGTAGGAATTGTTCATTGTTCACTTTTTACATATATATATAATATTATATATATATATATATATATATATAAAAATATATATATATATATATAAAAAAATATATATATATATATATATATATATATATATATATATATATATATATATAAATAATGTTATAATGTTTCAGACCAACAAAGACCCTAGGATCCACTCATGGCTGGTCTACCTAACTGTGTTCGTAATCGTGTATTGTGTATGTCCTCCGTGGTGGCGGAGGGGACCTACAATTTTACGTGGGTTCCGAACCACAAGAACATAATAAATTTATGTAAAAACTGCCGGTAAATTGGCAACGACCAATTTTTACGAAACTAAATAATTATCAATTTAAAACCAATTAATTATCGATTTAAAACTAAAGATAGAATCTCTGGATCCAGAGGATCAAGTCATAATAGACTACTATCCACAAATGTTACACTCTATATCTATTTATAACGGACATGCAAATATATCAGATCCAAAGAATCCAGTCAATTTCATTACGGTATCCATCAAGTCACGGTCCATATAAATATATAAATATATATATAAATATATAAATATATATATAAATATATATATATATATATATATAAATATATATATATAAATATATAAATATATTATAAATGTATAAATATATATATATAAATATATATATATAAATATATATATATAAATATATATATATAAATAATATATATAAAAATATATATATATATATAAATATATATATATATATATATATATATATGAATATATATATATATATATATATTAGGGTGTCTCTTATTTTCGAAGTGTTGATTTTTTTAGGTTGCACCCCCTCAACCAGTTCCATTGGTTGAAAAAACATCACATATAAAAATTTGTTTGGATTGAACAATTTTTAGAGGTCGCCCCGCTTATTAAAGTTCATAAAATATAGCTATTATTTATGCAATTAATATTTGAAATTACTAGCAATTGTCAAGTATACTAAACATATGTTTTTAATTAATTAATCATCATATTTATGATGAATTCAATTAAATGAATATTTGTTTCGATACAACAGCTTCAAACACGGGTCAATATAGTGGAGCCTGTGCTCTCATCGAAGCAAAATTGGGACATGATGTTTTGTACTTGCCTTGTAGACACCATGTTTTAGATTTATTGTTGGGAGCTGCATTTGAAGCAACATTGGGATCTACATCAACTGGTCCAGAGATATTGATCTTTAAGCGTTTTCGTGACAATTGGACTTCTGTTGATCAAAGCCAGTTCCAAACAGGTGAGACAGACACGATTACTAAAGAAGCAATTATCCAGTCTAAAACTGAACTAATTCAGTTTGCCTGATCCCAGGCACCTATGCTACGGGATGACTATCAAGAACTTTTGGATCTGTCCATCATCTTTCTTGGAGGTGTCCCCAATAAAGGCATCAAGTTTCGTGCACCAGGTGCCATGCATCGAGCTCGCTGGATGTCCAAAGCGCTCTATTCTATCAAGATGTGGCTTTTTCGAAACCAGTTCAAGATGACTAAGACTGAAGAACGAGGAATTCGAGATCTTTCCCTTTTTTCTGTTCTCATCTATATGAAGGCTTGGACAACATCCTCACTCCCTATTGAAACCCCATTTAATGACTGGCTCCTTATGAGGTCATTGATTAATTATCCTAACAAAAAGATTTCTGATGCAACTAAAAAAAGCTCTCTAACCACTTATGGTACCTGTCTGAAGAAGCATTGGTCTTGCTTTCTTTGATGAGCGAATTACTACAGATGTAAAGAAACGCATGGTAAAGGCATTAGAAGATGAGTCCACTGATAGACCACCCAAGCGTCCTCGGATTCCTGAATCGACCTTCTGCTCTGGTGAAGGACTACACCAACTTGTTACAAGAAATACTAGAGAATTCTTTACTAAGCTGAATTTGCCAGAAGGATTTCTGAACAAGGCACCCAGCACTTGGACATCCAACTGTGAATATTTAAGGGCCAGAGCTATTGTTGCAGCTCTATCTGTTGTAAATGACCGGGCAGAACTGAGCAATATTATGAGCATGGAAGAAGTGTAGTTTCAGCTCAAAGATCTTTCAAGACAAATTTTAAGATGTCAAAATCACCTTCTAAGAGCTGAAACTACACTTCTTCCATGCTCATAATATTGCTCAGTTATGAAACGCAGCTGTTCCACAGTCCATGCAGTCATCTTGAAGGGTTAGTTTTAACTAACACTTTTATTTTGTTTTGTATCTTATCTTGTCTTGTATTGTCAAAACCTATACAATCCTGTACAAACTTGTAACTATCCTCTTTCGAATGATGCGTATTATTTTATAAAAGGACTTATACTTTAAGAGTTACAGGGGTTTCTTTTGGGTCCCATTTCTCTGGATCACCCTATATATTAAATAAATGTTGTATAAGGAAATAATGCTAATTAAAGTATGTAAATAGCACTGGCATTTTGAATTTATCTCTATATAATAAACTAATGGTTTTTTTTTGTAGCAATGCTTCATTGCTGATTGTATATAAAAAAAGAGCCAGGAAGGATTTTGGATAGGA
This sequence comes from Bathynomus jamesi, assembly GCA_023014485.1. Classification (NCBI taxonomy): domain Eukaryota; kingdom Metazoa; phylum Arthropoda; class Malacostraca; order Isopoda; family Cirolanidae; genus Bathynomus; species Bathynomus jamesi. The sequence goes on from JAJOZX010000486.1 coordinate 1,249,882, forward strand.
GAAAAAGGATTGGGATAAAGAAGGATTGAGGACCAAAGGATGGATTATAACAACATCAAGGATAGGTTAGAAAAGGATCAATGATAAATAAGAAGGCATATACTTATAAAAACGAATCAAACTAAAAAAAGAAGGAAGGAATTACGTGTATAATGAGCATAATCATATGTCAGGAGCTATTATGCCAGGGTCACCATTTTTATTAGCCGGGGGCGACCCCTAAATATGAGCCAATTTGTGTCAAACTTTCAAGTTTTAGTTTTTATGCTAAATGGAACTATTTTAGGGGGCGCAAATAAAATAATTCAACATTTCAATTTTTGACTACCCAATAAGAGACACCCTAATATATATATATATATATATAATATATATAATATATATATATATATATATATATATAAATATATAATATATATAAATATATATATATAAAATATATATATATATAAAAATATATATATATATATATATATATATATATATATATATATATATATATATATATATAAATATATATATATAAAAATAATATATATATATAAATATATATATATATATAAATATATATATATATATAAATATATAAAATATATATATATATAAATATATAAATATATATATAAATATATAAATAATATATATATATAAATATATATATATATATATATATATATATAAATATATAAATATATATATAAATATATAAATATATATAAAAAAATATATATATAAATATATAAATATTATATATATAAATATATATATATATATATATATATATATATATTATATATATATATATATATAAATATATATACATATATAAATAAATAAAATTGACGTCTCACCTCACCATAGTATTTGAAAGAATAGTTAGAGGAAAAAAATCTATGATTTCTTGGAGACACTGGAAAGAATCAATGAAAACCAGCACGGATTCCGATCAGGAAGATCATACCTATCACAACTTATAGAGCACTATAACAGTATCCCAGATGCAGTGGAAGGCAATGCAAACTACGATGTCATATACACGGTTTTTGCTAAAGTTTTCGACAAATGTGAGCATGGTATAATAGCACAAAATGAAATATATGGGAATAACAGGCAAAGTATGAAAATGGATCTATAACTTCCTCAGAGAACGTCTACAGGGCGTCAAAATTCAAGGTATATCATCATCAGAATCGGAAGTACGCAGCTCAGTACCACAAGGTACAGTACTGGCCCCACTTCTGTTCATTATCATGCTAACAGACATAGACACTGGAGTAAACAGCAACAGTATAGTAACATCCTTTGCGAACGATACAAAGATCAGCAGAAAAATCAACGATGCAAATGAAGTGGAGGCCTTGCAGAAGGACACGAACAAAATATACAAATGGTCAGAAGACAACAACATGACATTTAACACCAAGAAATTTCAGCTCTTGAGATATTGCAGAAATGAGGAACTTAAACAGACTGCATATTATGTTCCAGATAGACAGGAAATTCAGAGAAGCACGAAAGCGATCGATTTGGGGGTAATAATGACCGATGATGCGAAATTCGAAACACAAAATCAGATAGCAATAAACAAAGCAAAAAGAGTAGCGGGACAGGTACTAAGAACGTTCAAAAGAAGGGACAAGACAGTAATGATTCCCCTGCTAGAAACACTGATCATACCAAAACTTGAATACTACTTCAGTCTTAATGTCCACATATAAAAAGGAAGAAACTAGTAAGCTCGAAGAAACTCAGAGACATTTCACAGCAAAGATTGATTGCTGCAAAGAACTCAACTACTGGAAAAGACTGCGTAAACTAAATCTGTACTCCCTGGAAAGAAGAAGAGGAGAGGTACACCTTAATTTACATATGGAAAATGATCGAAAAACTGGTACCAAACCTCAAACTTAACCCAATTACCATCCAAACAACGCTGAAAAATAGGAAAGGCAGAATGTTTAATGTTCCCAAATTAAAGCCCGACACTGAAGGAAAATAGCGTGGCTGTCAGGAAGCCAAGACTTTTTAACCAGCTTTCAAAGAACCTCAGAAACGTTACAGGGGTCAAAGTTGAAGTCTTCAAGAGAAGGCTAGATGCCTGGCTCAGGACGGTACCAGATGAGACTGGTGTACCTGGCTGTGTGTGGTGGAGACTGGAGAGCGCAAGAGAGCAACTCGCTCCTCCGCCAAGCCAGGCCTAGAGGCGGGGCCACCAGCTTGACCTTCGTGTGAAGAGAGACCGACACACGGAACATCAACGAGGTTACAGTATATATACGTTACAGGGAGTTTGTGTAACTAGGGATTTCATGAAATCCCAAAAATGTTCAGGGAGTTCATGCGAGGTTAAGTCGTGATATTTTTGTTAAACCTACTGGAAAATTATTGAATGCCCGGTTAGGTCAACTGTACGCCCTTGACGACTGGTTAGGTTAAGTCATAATAATTCTGAACATTTTAGGGATTTCATGAAATCCCTAGGTACACAGATTCCCTGTAATATACTATATATATATATATTTTAATTGGGTTGTTTAACCTACTTCGCAACATCTGAGGTCATATGACGGAGGGGACCTACAGCTTTACGTGGGAACCGAACCACGGGTCGCTACATAATCTGGGCGCAGAGGACGGTCTCCCATCCAACTACTACCCAGACCCAATGTCGCTTAACTTCGCTGATCTCCGAGAAGCGGTGTTACGACATCGGCCACTACGTAGCCCATATATATATATATGTCTACACACAGAGGGTTGATAGAAGTAAACATACCTTCTTGTTTGAAAATTTTTTGGTATGACTCTAAAAGTTAGTAAATAATAAATAAATTGAATGAATATATTTAAAATGGTGTTCCTTTTCCTTTTGCTTTTATTGATTCAATAAATTTATTATTTATTGATTTTTATAATCAAATAAAAAAAATTTGGAGAAAAACAACGGTGTCTATTCACTTTTGTCACCCATGTCAATGGTCCTGACGAGAAGTGTTTAAAAAAAATTGTAAAATTTAATGTAAGTCATATAGTATATTTCATTAAAGTATTTTTGCTCATGTATTTAAAAACTGTATATTTTTCACTGTTGCAATAAGGGCCAATAATAATTGTAAATATTAGCTGACTGTGGGTGTATATTGCTTTTCGTGATGTCCCCTTTTATTTCAGCCAACTTTTATTTTATTCGCAATGTATAATTTAAATGAGAAATCTCAGAAATTGACCTGAAATTTAACTCGGAATTTTTTTTTCTACTTTTCAGCATTGTATAAATCCCATTCAACTACCGTGGGATGATGTTGGAAATAATCACATCGGTAACGAGTTGACATTGACGGGATGGGGAGCAACTGCATACTGTTAAGAAATGCTTATTTTCAATTTAAGAACCGTTGTTATCTATTTATAATATATTAACTAAAACCTTAATCATTTCTCTCCTCTTGCGAATTCATAATTCAGTAAGAATTCTGAACGAAAAAATGTTGGACCTTTTCCAGTTTGTGTACCGTTTTTCATATAATTTATTTTTGAGAATATTTTTAAAACTAACGAAAATATCACGACTTAACCTAACCAATTATCGTTGATCTATTAGCAAATAGTAAATACTATTCCAGAAACAAACAACGTTATAATTAATAATAGATCAACTGTACGCCCTTGATAATTGGTTAGGTTAAGTCGTGATATTTTCGTTAGTTTTAACAAAAATATTCTCAAAAATAAATTATACGAAAAACGGTACACAAACTGGAAAAGGTCCGAAATGTTAGCGAGTTGTAGTTACGTATTTTATTTTATAATAACCTATTATTTTTCCTATCATAGTTGGAGTTACAAAAACGAACATTTTGCAAGAGGTTAATGTAACCGTGTTTAACTCCCTATTCTGTGACATCAGTTACGCTGACCTTCCCGACTACGAAATAAAGTGGCCGCAAGGAATGAATACTGAAAGGATTCTCTGCGCAGGCCACGAAGGAGGAGGAAAAGATTCCTGTCAGGTATAGATATAATGTGTACGGGATATTGATCATTATGATGATTAATTTTTATTGATATTAAAATTGTCCGTTTACGAGAACTTTGTCAGAAAGAATTAACGCGTATAAAATTTATTTGAACAACCGAATTTTCGTATAATGTCGGTGCTTAGGTTACGGAAGGAATTATTAGTTGCAAAAGTGAAGGCCATAGAAGATGCCTGGTACAGTTACTGCTTCAGATATATCGCCACTCATGGTCGTATAGGCAATCAAACTATTATGAAAGTAAGAGTCGGATAACTGAAAATTTTGGGTTTGCGTAGAGCTCGTGACAACTAATGCGAACCATTTCCCTAACTCCTGTATTATTATTATCATTATCATTATTATTACCAGCATCATCGGGGCTCGAAACCCCGACCTGTGTCTTCATTTCACTTATAGGGAAACGATGTTACTGAGTTCGCAAATTTTAGCTGAACAGACGAAAAACTAACCATCGACGAGGACGACCATTGTTGGAAGTTACAGAATGAACATGAAACGCTTTTGCTCACCAAAGAAGGTCCTGTCCGGGTACAAGATTTCTAGAAATTCTGGAAATTGCATATACATAACGTTAGGACGGAAATTTCAAGCTGGGATACAATAGAAACATGATTGACTAGATAAAAGAAAAAGAAAAAAAAGATGATGCATTAACAATATGCACAAACTGAGTGATTGAAAACATTGTTAAGGTGAAGGAAACAAATATGGAATTAAGAAGAAGAAGAACTCTCACTCGGAAATCTTTTCAGCTTTGCGAAAGTTTTCATTAATTTTGTTTTTTAAGTTTGATGAAGGTAGAATTTTCAGACAACCGAAAATGTCAGCGTCTTTATTCTTTTAGGAATTTTTAATTTTAAGTACGCTTATGCCTGTGTAAGGCGTACGCTAGTTTAGTTAAAACATTTTCTCAACAGTCGTTTCCTCGATAAGCCGAGCTCAGCGTGACTGTTGAGGCGATTCTTTGTTGACTTTATTTGTATTAGTTTTTAGCTTGTAGGTTCCTTCATTTTAACTTAATGACAAACGTTATTTTTTATTATAAGCAGTGGTCGAATTGTAAAATTTTAACAAGGGGGATGGTGGTGAGGGTAGGTAGGGTAGGGGGGGTCGCCCCGTAAAATTTTTAAAAAAGTGACTTTTCGAGGAAAGATGCGCGGTAAAATTATCAGTTCAGTAAAACGGTTTTTTTTAGTGATTTCCATATTTTTTCATGAAAGTAAATTATGACACCTGACTTGGAACTTTTATTTTGAAATATGATAAAATCCTTTTTAATCACAATCAAACCCCTGTTCCCTTCCCTTAATCACAACACATTATAGTACAGGGTGTCCGAGAATTATCTGTACAACTTTTGGCTGTTATTAAAAGTCAACCATGAAGTGTAGAAATTCCAGTTTGTCCCATTTTACAGAGAATCTCATTAAGTTTTTTCTGATACCAAGTTTTGACAAGTTTTTTAGAAATTTCAGTGTGTCCGAACATTATCTGTACAATTTCATCTTTTAATAAAATTCTTGATAACACACGTAAAATTCTTAAACAAGATTATTTAGAATCTGTATTTTCAAAAGTTTCTTTTATTAAAGTAACGTTGTTACAAACATTCGATATGTGCACCATTAGTGATTCGCAAAACATCCAATCGATACTCCAAATGTTGCCATGTACGCTGCAGCATATCCACATCAATTCGCTCAATAGCAGCTGTGATTCTTGCTTTTAAATCATCAATGTCTGTCACCCGCGTACATTTCTAAAAAACTTGTCAAAACGTGGTATCAGAAAAAACTTAATGAGATTCTCTGTAAAATGGGACAACACTGGAATTTCTACACTTCATGGTTGACTTTTAATAACTAGCCAAACATTGTACAGATAATTCTCGGACACCCGGTATGACCATAGAATATTTATTTTAAATCATTTAAATCACGTAAAAGCATATAAATATATTAGTCTTTCAGTAAACCAAAAAAGTAATACTGAGATAATTATAAGTATGTAATCAAAGTGGAAGTAATAAATCTAATCTCGCAATTTCAATTTTCAGGGTGATTCAGGAGCTCCATTGGTTTACACTTATGATAATATGTATACATTGGCTGCCATCGTTTCAAGCGGGTATGGATGCGGCTTAAAGGAGTATCCCGGGATATACATCCCGATCAACAATCAAGACTATTTAGAATGGATTAAAAAAATTGCCTTCGATTGATAGTGTCACTGGTGAAATGGGTTAAAACGAAATGAATATTATCTGAAACACATTCGTCAGTCACACAATAAATATAATTCACTTATAAACTGTAACACCCTGTTTCATTTTATTGTGAAAATATAACCTTTCCTTTCTATAGATAAATTGTATTGCGTACGTTTATCAGCTTTAAAAAGTTGTTGAATACCTGCTAAATTCGGCGAGTCTAAACACCGAGTTTCAAGCATCAAATCAGTGATTATTATTAATAAATAGTTACTATCGCAAATCAATTTTGGTGCATTGCTAATACTAATTTTTATAATTAATATTATTCCCACCTCTTTGACCTTTATTCACTGCATTGTAAATTAACTGTTGAGTTATGCAAGTTGTAAATAATTTACTTAATCGGACGTCCAAAATCTTCAGTCCTATAAAATTATAGAATCAGTAGTAATTCAAATATATTAACGTAGGGTAATACCGGCCAAAATATCATCAGAATACGTTCACAAAATAGTCCTCTCATATTTGTAAAATTTAATTCATTTATGTCCGGCAAAACTTTTTTTTCTTTATGCTTTACATTTCGGTCTACGAAAATGAAGAAAATTTCAAAGAAAAATTTGAAATATTTTAAACTTATTAAAAGGATTTGATCTTGCATGGTTGACGTTATTATTCCTTAATAATTATCTATTATATAAGTAGTTACCACGTTAGCGTATAAAATTCACGGTAAATCAAGTTGGTTAGTCGTTATGGCTTATTGAAATGTTTAATTTTCCCTCATAAAGTTTTATATACAACTCAGAATGCATGAAAATGGGTGACACCATATGAAAACGATGACGAAAGCTTCATGCATCTTAATATTGCTTTGAAGGAGCATCTGATGTTTTTGATTAATTATAAATGCGCGAGCTTATATTTGAACTAAAACTTGCAGGTTAATGTTTTGAAAATCACTCGCATAATGATTGAATACTGCAATTAAATCAAAGTTTACTTGCAAAGAAAAACCTACAGAAAGCATTCGATAAGTGTTCATTCAGAAACAAATGACTGCACAAGTGAAACAAATGAATTTTAGTCCCTGTAAACAGATTTCTTATTAAAATCAGAGGAAAACTGAAGAACAATATTTAAAGCTGATTCACCATCTTGTCAACAATCACAGGCAGTCATCAACTGTGACCATTGTCAGTTCTGTATAATCTTAAATGCCACATAGATTTTTATGGGCATAGCTCTCGGAGTTAATATTAACATATGATATAAACTAAATCTTAAAAGTCATTATTACAGGTATGATACTGCGGGTCCGGACAAAAGCCCCCTAGGACAAAAGCCCCCTGGACAAATTGCTGGGTAGGGCAAGTCAGGTGTCACATCTAATCTGAAGCATCAGTTCCACTTCAGCCACCTTGGTGTTAAGGTTATGGGCTGTTAGTTTGAATCTACACGTCAGTCAGTTAACCATACACACACACACACACATATGAATATGCAATATATATAAGTAGTATAGCCGAAAAAGGGGAGAGTGCAAGAATGTTGCAAGTTATTATGTAATGTTGCAATGTTGCAAAGGGGGTGGGGGTTGTTGCAAATGGAGTGGGGGTGTTGCAAAGGGGGTGGGGGTGTTGCAAAAAAAAGGAAAAAAAATCCCCCAAAGGGGGGATGCTGCAGGTGCAACAAGGAAAACTTGGAGGCGGCGTTATCCCTCAAGAGAAAGGAGAGAAAGGAGGAGAGGTGTTCACCTGGCAGGAGCCAAGTGCATATTAAGACTTCAGCCGAGTAGGCGTTGTTTTATAGGCTCCTAATCAGCCAGTTGGCTTAGAAGGCGTAAATGGCTTGAGTTGCCAGATAGCGCCATGTATTCATTTAATTCTAATCGAAGACTGAGTTGCCAGATGCCACTTTTTAGCGATACCATTGTATACATTATTATAGGCTCCAAATCAGCCAGTTGGCTTAGAAGGCGTAAATGGCTTGAGTTGCCAGATAGCGCCATGTATTCATTTAATTCTAATCGAAGACTGAGTTGCCAGATACCACTTTCTAGCGATACCATTGTATACATTATTATATACTCCTAATCAGCCAGTTGGCTTAGAAGGCGTAAATGGCTTGAGTTGCCAGATACCACTTTTTAGCGATACCATTGTATACACTATTATAGACTCCTAATCAGCCAGTTGGCTTAGAAGGCGTAAATGGCTTGAGTTGCCAGATACCACTTTTTAGCGATACCATTGTATACATTATTATATTTCTTAAAAGTTGGTTTAGAATACCGGTAGTAGGTTTAGAAGCCGTAACATGATATAATTAAGTAAAGCAACATTGCATCATTCTGTTTATTATAAATATATAGAAAATAAATATACATTTCAATAATAATTGAGGAATATGCATATAATCATAACAGTACAGGAAATATATACACACAATTATGGTGATATATATAAAATAAATATACATTTCAAATAAAAATAAATATACATTTCAATAATAATAGAAATATGCATACAATCATAACAGTACAGGTGAAATATCAAGCAAAATATATAAATACATTTCACTTTTTTTTCAAAATACTAAACTCGGTCTTAATCGAGTTTACAATTACATCATTATTGCTCTGCATTACGCAGTATATGCGGCTTAATAATATTTCACCGCTTAAAGTATAGGGAAACCTGTATTCGATATGAAGGGCTTTCATATCGTTCAGTACTATTTTTGTTCCCACTTTACAACCGGTTGGTAAGTCATCTTTAAATACGTCTAGAATACAATCAAAAGCACGCACAAAGAGTTCATCGTCAGCTACATTATTAAACACAAGTTTATAAGCACGCTTTTCCAATCGAGGGTTTATTTCTACCGACTCGAGTTTTTCAATCGTGAACTCACTCAACATAGCGGCAATTGAAATAATCTTCTAAATCGTTACGACAACTGCGCGTTATATAAAGAAATAGTTCTTCAGGGTGAACGGTGTAGGTGAGCTCAGCCTTGTACCGATCAATTGCTTTGTACCAAAGTTCATGGTATTTCAAAGAGTCTAAACTTTTTAAATAAACATCCAGCACTAGACCATTCTCACCAGCCCTACACTCGGTAAACCCATCGAGCAGAGCGGTGTAGGCGTATTCAAGTACTGTATCAAAATAAAGCATGTCCGTAACACACGCGTCTAATATAGGTTTCAGCTTGTGGAATCCGACGATTTCAAACATTCTGTCGAGGATGAAACGGTTTCGCGTAGGAACAAGAGCGTTATTATCAGAAGCATTCTTCCACATCAGCCGTATATCAATGCACGGCCGATCGTTATTTATACACAACGTACATACAACGGCGTATGAGGGTGCGTCACTAATCTGCTCTCTTCTTGTACCTACGTTAGCAGGTATTTATAACGATCTTCACTCCACTTCTCAACTATCACGAAGATTCTATTCATCTCCTCGACACTTAAATAAACCCGTTTGTTTGTTTGTCTACATTCCGTTTCCAGTACATAGCTAATGGTACCGGAATTACGCCTGAACACACGCAACGATTTCGTCAAGGACACATCGTACGAGGCGTTGAGAATGCTGCTCAAAGGAAGTTCCATCGTATTCGAGGAGCGCACGTCCACTCGGTTCAAGCTCTGAGATAACTATGAGCCGTGTGAAGCACGCAGGTAGGCAGGAACGGTTCGACGGGCGGCTGACTCGATGATACGTGAATGGGCTTGTTCGTATGATCCGCGAGTCGTACCGAATTGTTGTACATATTTGTTTTTCCGGTACAAGAATTAATTTCATCACTACCAGCCTACGCACCAGACATTTTACCTCAGGATAAGAACTAGGAACATTTTATGTTTTACTAAACATCTTCACACTCCGGCGCACTATTTGAGAGGAACATATGCTCATATTTTTCCTTTCTGCCCATCAAACGATACTCGTCTCTAAAGTCTGTTAAAAACTCACGCAGGGCACTAGCCACAACCTCACTACGAACCTCATCATGATATACGTTAATATAGTGATAAAAATACTTAAGATTGTCCATGATCACGAGATTCACATTTTCAGTCGTAGGGTATGAGTAATCGACATGGTGTAGCATGACGTAATACCGCTTGTCACACCACCCATCCGCAAGGCTCATTATCCATACCTGCTGCTTCTCTTCTGCACGCGTTGTTTCTTTTACTTCACGGTGTATGTGAGACTTTATAAAGTTTAGCTCTGCAGTATACTTCAGCACATCGTCTGTGCAACGAAAGCCTTCAACGATCTCACCAGAACATCCGTAGAGTATTTGCACATTTTGGAACTTCGCACAATCCAATGTGTTTTTAAAAGAGGTATAGGAGGGAGGAATAGGAAGTTTTTCGGTATCCACCACATCCTGACACTTTGCTGAATACCATTTCATAAACATTGTACAAGCAATATTAAAGGTAGCCATTTGAATACACGTCTGATCTGAATACACGTCTGATCTCTCGGGCTTACTGCAGTCGACTGACCACGCAGGGACTCCCAGATAGTAGCATGACTCACGGTCTTACAGTGGGCGGAGCTTAGAACTTTCACCTGCGCACACGCACACACACACACACACACACACACACACACAGGAGAAAGTGAAACGCTGATTGAAACATGATTTATTTAATAAACGAGATATTCAAGTTATATATATTTACAAATACGATTTAATAAACGAGATATTCAAGTTATATATATATTTACAAATACGTGTAATAAATCAATAGATACTTTACAAATACGATTTAATAAACGAGATATTCAAGTTATATATATATATTTACAAATACGTGTAATAAATCAATATATACGATTATATACAAGACAAATACGTGTCAGTTAACAATAGAAGCATCATACGTTATGGTATCCAAAGGGTACGGTATCATAGGTACCAGGTAATTGGTAACGTTTCCTATAGGTGTTACGGCACACCTTCGTACCCCTAAGTTCCTTCACGCCCCCCCAGCTTCTGCGCCCGAAAATTGTTGGTGCCTACAATTAGTTGGGAAGGTTGTTCGCCCTCATCATCGTCCAAACATACTAGATCCTTCAACGATTCAAAGTTAACAACCCGCCGATTCGCATGGTTGAGCGTAATACCCTTTGCCTTCACGATATATTTCATTTCCTCCCCCACCCTGACCCGTACCCCATAAGTCTTAGGTCCTGTTAAGACAAAAGAGTCGGCGTAAGCGTTGTCCCCATACTCGTCCTTGATCTCATCAGTGAGCTCACCGAGGAACTCCCCAATAGCTGGCATGTATTCACCCTCCCTCTCTGTGAATATCACGCTATCTGTATCGGCATACAATACTCTCCGCCCAAGAGAATGCAATGGACCCCAAAGTTTTATACGGGCGTAGGCTGTTGTGAAGCTGGCCCCAGGTATGTTTGTAACCCTTGAGGTATCTGTGGCAAATTCAGTGTTGTTGTACTTTATTATATAAGTATTACCTACATTCACGATCTCCATGACCTCTTTATCGGGAGCATTGGCATAATCCCAGACATCGCTATAACTTTGTGCCAAATGAATGCTCCCTCTGCCGGTATTCTGCGCAAATTTTCCCCATAGACTGTTTAGACACAACTTTGCACTAAAGCGCTTGCCAGGATTCTTTACAATTTGGACACGATCAAGTTGTATACCTTCGCGGTCGCGGTATCGTTGAATATAGGCAGACTTTTCATCTTCGGTATCAACTCCTCGCGGATACCCTGTTGCCTCAACCTTATCCTTCAAAAAGGCGTTTATATATGGTGTGAAAAGGTTGGGTAGCTTCTGAAACCTCCACACCTCATGTATCTTCAGTATTCTATAACCATGGCGTACGGCTAGGGCCAGCTCAGGACTTGTATATACGCCTCTGATCTTACGCTGGTGGGGTATATGGTTACATTCGCCGTTATCCTCTTCCGCGCACTTCACGCACAGGGGAAACATGAGCTTGTCGTCGATAACGACAGGTAAGATCGGCATCCATAAATTGCGTGTGGGGAGTACGTCTACGAAAGAGAGCCCAAAGTAACGATCATTCAAAATTTTTGAAAATTCATTGATGGAGGGTAGGCTAGGTCCCACCAGTTTCTCAGGAGCGCCCACGGGGTACGGATTGCTCTTCATCACGTATGGGTATAAAGAGCAGAAATCGTAGTAATGGAGCTTCACGCCCTCCGGTGGTGGAAAGTATAGTCTGAAAGGATTTGTACGTCCTCCAAACAAGCTATCACCACATTTGAGAGGATCCAGCACCATTGAACGCTTGATCGTGTTTATTTCCTCACGGTACACCTCGTCTGTCTCCATCCGTGCATCATATTCATGCTCCCACAAGACTTTGTGAGTGAACTGTGATCCTATAAGTTGATCGCGGGTGCGGGTCGATGCAAGACAGTCGGCAGGAGACCTAACGTTGATATCTCCGGCGATTCCGCACTCAGGACGGGGGCATCCATGCCACCAGCAACCGTTAAAGGAGTACACAGTCTTCACACCAGTGACACGGTTTTCACTTAACCCATCAACCCAAAAAACATGTCCATTAATCTTAATGGGTACTTCACCCGTGTTGCGGGCGTGCTTTATGTATACACCTGTCTGTTGCTGTAGGTGTATGAGCCAGTAAATAGCCTTGTGCCCGTAACTGCGGGGATTGTTTCGGTGAATAATGGCTAAGGTGTCTTTAGGCATGAAGTTATTCTTGAACACCGTAAAACATAATAATGCGATGGTGGTTGCGACTTGCAGTGGATCGCATTTGAAACGGGCTATGTACATCCTTCTAAAGGCCTGGAAACGTACTCTAAGCACGCGCACATCATTCACGCAATAACGCTCACATTCATCAGCTATATTATAAGGGTTACTTTCATTAAAACTGTCGTAGTATCGATCAAAGTCTTCACGTTCATCCATACAGTCAAAATAATGTTTGGGGAGTGGTGGGCCTACGTAGTTTAAAGTCTCGCTGGTGAGGAAAGTGTAAGGGAAGTATCCTTTGGAAACTTCAGCTGCTACTCCCATCACCTTGGGTAGCTTTGCTAATTTACAAGGTGTGAATAATAAAGTATCTTTAAATTGTACATTGCCTCTTATCTGCGTCTGTATTAATTTGTTGCCTCTTTTCAATGGATCACCTGTAAATATCTCAGAGGATTCGTGTTCAAGCAACTCCTTATAAAGGAACTGCGTGTCAAACTTTGCCCCGTTATGGGCGAGAATATACACAGTCATTTTTTTTAACTTGTCGGCTAACTTGACAATATAGGACACAAATAGTTTCACAGGACTATCGCGGACATTCGTTTTAAAAACGTTTGTCCGTTTACCACATTTAGGGCACTCGTCACATTCGATACCCATACACTCATCACAGATGGTCTGGCTCACAAGTAAATGTGGAATTACCTCTTTGGTTTCAGCGTTCGTATATGTTTCTATATCGTAGTATACAGTTATACAAGGGTTATTTTCAGGCTTAGCATCTTCATATACATACATGCTTTACTCCATCCGCCTTATATTCCTCCTGGCATGTAGGACAGTGAATTACGTCACACTTGTGCCTAAATTTCCCCCAATTATCCATTGTGTGAAACATACCACATTCACAGATTCTCATTTTCCTGCACGTACCAATTGATTTATGGAAATCAAAACAGCTATTATTGAAAATGTGCGTCTACACACATCACAGTCTCTCTTCTCAGCTTCAACTACACGGCTTTCACATTTGGTGCTTTTACACTGCTCACATACCATGTGACATTCTTTACAATGTCTCACTATATCATCCGCAAACTCGAGGCACCCCTTACACAAATCATGATGTCTCCCATATTTTCGACTTTTGTCATAACTCGCGTAAAGCCACCTTATATTACGGATGGGGAGATACGTTGTCCCTGACAATCCTAAAATAAGTAGGGGTCTTGTACGATCTCTCACACAGCTTTTAAAAACATACACAGTCCTACGACGATCATCCAACCCAAATACAACTATGCGGACATTCATTTCCTGTTCTACCCTTCTCAGCTCTTCAGGACCCATATTACAGTCAAATTCAAGTTCACAGTCTACAGCTAGTTTACGGGCACGCTCCACGACGTAGGCAACCAAATTTTTTGAGTCGTGTATTTTGTACAGTAAACATACGTGCTAAGAGTACTGCTATAAAGCCGCAACCACGATCGACGTTTATATGCTTTCGGTAAATAGCGGAGAATTGAAGTTAAGAGTATACGGTATGGCACTATGACCCGCAACACGGAATACATGGTCAATATTTACCGTGAAGTTGTCCATATTGAAGGCTATACTACTTTGGGCGGCTTGCATTATACGTCCTAATATATATTCTACATCTTCAGCCGCCAAACGTCTAAATGGCACTATCACCCAATAATCGTCTACATCACCGTCATCTGACCCGAATCCAAAGGACAGACTCGTCCTGACTTCACGCTCGTCACGATTCTGAAGAGCAAACTCTAATATGCTGTACAACCCGGCGTAGCCCGCGCTCAATTCCATTGCTATACATGGCTCTAGGGTCGACCCTGACTCTATACCGATTTCTAGTCAAGGCTGGGGTGGGGGCTGCGGATCGCACCAATTCGAGCGTTATCATCCTCAACAGAACGGGGGGCGGCGATGAATTAGGGATATATTAGCGGAAGGTGCTTGGGGGCCTGTTGCGTAGGAGGTTGATGGTTGGGGCTCTATTATTGTAGACTTAACAGAACGGGGGCGGCGGATGAATAAGGGGATATATTAGCGGGAGGTGCTGCTGGGGGCTTGTTGCGTAAGAGGTTGAGGGTTGGGGATCTATTACCGCTGCAACAGGCGCGTATTTCGGTGCGCTTTATACCTGACGTGGGGTTCTCATACCTCCGCTTTGGACGTGCTACCGGTATCGCTGGTGAGGGTCGTTGGCAGGGGAGGAGATCACAACTACACTGTCGTCGAGGTCATCCGTAATGTCAATGATGGGATGCTCTACCTCATCGTCATTCACGGTTCTGTGGGAGAAGAAAGCAAAATATAAGGAACAGCACTCAAAATTTGTAATATTTTGTAAATGACCCACTTAGGAGTGTGACGTGTTAGAAATGGACTCTGTAGAAAAATTCAGATTCACGAGCCCATCCACATGTATTATATCTGGACCTACAGGATGTGGTAAAACTGTGTTTATGCTTAAAATCATTAAAGAAAAGGGAGAGATGTTCTCGAAATTTGTGCATAAAGTTATATGGTGCTATTCGACGTATCAATCAGTGTTCAACGAGTACCAAGATGATATTTTGTTCCACAAAGGCGTATATGACGTTAATTCGTTAAAGGGAAATGAACATACAATCATTGTAATTGACGATCTCATGTTGGAGATGGATAAAACGTTTGCCGAGACATTTACAGTATTCTCCCACCATCTTAACATAAGCGTGTTCTTCATCAATCAGAATCTATTTTTCAAAAATAGATACATGCGCGATGTGTCGTTAAATACGCAATATCTAGTCTTATTCGCGCAACGTAGAGATGTATCACAAATTGGGGTATTAGCCAATCAAATGTTCCCGAATCAGCGTAAGGAGTTTTTGGAAGTTTATAAAGAAGCTACAAGCACGCGTTACGGATATTTGCTTTGCGACCTTCATCCGCGAAACACGTTTAGAGTGCTTCTGCGAACGAATATATTTCGAAACGAGCCTGAAACGGTGTATATTCCAGAATGACAAAGAGACTAAAGAAATACCGTGAATTAATAAAAATCTATCATCGACTGCTCCGGGCAATGCAGCAGATGTTTATTAAAAATATCGACGCCGACTTTTTAAAATGCATCTGTGAAATCTGTCTTAACGTTATAAATTGCAATGTATCAATGAAAACCCCTCAGAAGGCTCGCCTACGCCGCTACAAGAACATAATACGTGCACTCGCTCGTAAAAGTTAAACTGTAGCGAAGAAAAAACGAATTATTGTACAAACAGGAGGGTCATTTCTCCCCATCTTATTTTCAGTTTTGGGTCCTTTACTGACTAGATTAATATAATGAAGAAAGTGGTAGTGATTCCCCACGAGGTGTACGCTTCACTGCAAAGGAATCCAGACACGGATCTAGATCCCCGTAAAAGCAGTTGCTAGCTCTATTAAACAGTGAAAAAACACCTGATGAGAAAAGAGTCTTATACCAAGAAGCTCTGCAGAAATTTCTTCACGAGTACGAAAATTATAAGAGCCCTACAGAGATTCCTGTGGTTATTAGGCACAGCACGGGGGACGATGGACATGGCGACATAGGATCTGAGCCCGACGATACAGCTGACCAACCAAAAAGATTAGCCACACAACATATCGAACATGTATTAAAAAGCACCCTCCCACATACATTGATGAGTAAAGGCTTAAGTCTTTATAATCTATTGAATGAGGATCCAGCCATACAATGGACCGATACAGGCGAGCTCATTGTGGAAGGATCAAAGGTACAGGGATCGAATATCGTAGACATTGTCCATGATCTGGTGAGAAAGTGGGATAGGCCATCACCATCAGGATGGAAGCATATTAAAGCAAGACTACAACAAATAAATGTCCCTAAAACGTTGATAGGAAATCTGAACAGGTTAAAAGACTTGGAACATGCAACGCATGTGACACAATTGAAGACGCCGTCACCCCCAGCGGTAACACCTTTGAAGAGGAGAAAGAAGAGATTAAACCAACCCTACCCACGTGCCTCTAAAATACGCAAATGGCTAACGTATTAACTAAACGCTATTATGACGTTTCTACCCCATCCTCTTACGGCGGCGTAGATAGACTGTACAGAAAGAAGTGTTTACGGAGTAGGAAAAAAAGATGTTGAAAGATTTTTGAGGGAGCAGGACGCTTATACGCTTCATAAGCCTGTGAGAAAAAGGTTTAAAACAGCCAAGACAACGGCTTCCTCGATTGATTCTATTTGGCAAGCAGATTTAACAGACATGCAAAGATATTCACTGTATAACGATGGTTACCGCTACATTCTATTCATAATAGACGTATTCTCTAGATATCTGTGGCTAGTTCCTCTGAAAAATAAATCACCTGAAACAGTTGCTAAAGCCACCAAAACGCTAATGTTAAAAGAAAACAGGGTTCCTGGCTATTTTTGTACGGATATGGGGAAGGAATTTATAGGCCGTGCTTTTCAGAACATGTTGACAGAGTTTAATATCAGCTATTACACAACCAATTCTATACATAAGGCTTCTTTAGCTGAAAGAGTTCAGCGCACCATAAAGGAACGCATGCACCGTTATTTTACACATAAAAACACATACAGATTTCTAGACATTCTGGAATCATTGGCATCATCCTACAACCGCTCACACCATCGCACGATTGGGACAACACCTAACGAAGTTTTAGAAAGAGGTACGCTCCCGAGAAGAGATGGATCACCACCACCACCACCACACTCTGCGCGCTTCAAAATCAATGATTATGTAAGGCTGTCGCGTTCGGGGAATAAATTCGCATGTATCAATTGAAGATGGAGAAATTGGCTGAAAGGTCCCCAGACATGTGCTATATTTACAGTAATATAGTGGAGGAAAATATAAAAAGAGTGCCTTTAAATTCGAGAATTTCGGACTTAAAAATATAACTCTATACGTTAATGGCACTGCTTTGGGTGGAACAATGGGTACGGACTATTCATCAGACGCTGTGTTACCTCTTTGTGCCAGAGCCTATAGTAATCTGACCCATATTGCAGGTGATTGTGATGAGCTTGGTAATGGGGTAACGCAGGAAGAATTCATTGATCAATTTAACCTTTATCCGTTTGACATTACACCTGACTTATCTGCTAGCGTAAATACCCATTTAACCCCACAGCAGAGCGGAAACATCTCAGTGCGGCTGGAATTCGCCAAGCCTATAGACGCTCCTATTAGTGTACTAGTATATCTCGAATCGCAAGCCCTAATAGAAGTAGATAGATTTAGGAGCGTTATCACTGACTTTTAAAATGGATGCTAATACACTTCAGAAAGTAATGGAACGAGTCACACGTTCCAAATTTATCGGAGTGTTTGCGAAGAATGAAACATTGAGTTTGCCAAGTACGCGAGAATGCGGTAGTCTTATTGTGAACACAGATGTCATCGGTAATGAAGGGATTCACTGGATCGCTGTCTATTTTAAAAATAGACAGCGCCTGTACTATTTTGATTCACTCGGTACTCAACCCTGGAGTGACCCTATTATTGTAAAATTTCTCGCTCAGTTACATATTCCCGAAGTTGTATGGAACCCATTTCGCATACAAGGATATTTTAGTAATGTTTGCGGAATGTACTGCGTCTCATTTCTCACGCATATGTCATGTGATAAAGAATTTATAAATTTTTAAATTTATTTGACCCGTGTCACACTCGCCGAAACGATGAAATGGTATGCAGACAGATAAAAATCCGTTTTCCAATTGTACGTACTCGTTGTATAGTATAATGTTTTTGTTCGTATATTTGTAACGGTATATTCTTCAAAAGATTGTATAACACGTGTCAAATCCTCATCGGACCTTAAAGGAATAATGTTCATTCTTTTAAAACATATACAGAGTATACAGACAGATCGCCATTATGTGAAGATATCTTTGGTTCATTTAAGAGGAATAACATTGATTGCCATAAAAAATTTCGATTTTAGCATAATGGGGATAAGAAGTAAAACAAAATAACATTGATTGCCATAAAAAATTTTTGGTGAGTATCTGTTTGACGAGATACTACAGCCCATCCATAGATATATATATATAAAATCGAATTATAGACACTTAAATTTCTATGGTAGTCCCTTGCGTCGGATTGTAAGGAGCGTCACTGCAAATATCTTCAACGGTTTGCGTTGGAAATAATTCATCACGGTCAATAGCGTTAAAAAGACTAATTGCCGTTAATGCTGCAGTATCACTTTCTTCATACAAATCTGGGGAGACGTACAGGTCCATGGTGGAGGGAATGATTATTCACTGACGCGAAAATAGCTACTGTTACTCCCAACTGAAAAATATCCCCTTTTATATGCACAATCGCCAAGCTCCGCCCCAAAAGACCAGATGTTCGTAGTGATTGGCTGCCGGTGTAGCTGGGTGGAGCTATGATGTGTACCAATCCGCTATAACGGGTCCGGACGAGTAACATATATATAAAATCGTGTTTCTTGTGAATAAATTATAGACACTTACATTTCTATGGTAGTCCCTTATATTATATTTTTATTTTTTACTTACAAGTTATTAGTAATGTTTTCACAAATTCTTGTGTTAACATAATTTCAATTGTTAACTTATTTTATAATAAAGAAATTATAAATATAGCCTAATTATATTTTTAAAAAAGCATTCAGTTTCCACGTTAAACTGTGGGTCTAAGGCGGAGTGAAAACCTTTCCAATTCGGCGAGAAATTGCACTAGGGTACAACGAAAATTATTTGGTGTTTCTTGTAGAACTTTTGATACTGATTCCGGTTTCAGAATTTTTCTATCACCCATAGTTTTCGAGAAAATAATAATATTTCCATTTACTCAGAGTTTCCCCTTATAGACAATGCAGGTCCTGTACACAATTGTTTGAACACAATTGCTCGAAAACCATAGTTCGAAAAACAAAAAGTATTAAAAAACATTAAAAGTTAAAAATCTTTATTCATACGTTATTAAAAGTTAAAAATCTTTATTAATAAAACAGGATAGAAGCATATGAAAGTCAAGGTAAACTATAGTTGCAAATTATAGTTAGGTTAGGTTAGGTTAGGTTAGGTCTCTTACATATAAAAACCCATTCACTAAGAGCATTGGTTTTCCTTTCTCACTAGAAACAAACTCTGCCATTTTAAGGGTGGTTTAACTGCAGCACTATAAATGTTATAGTTTAAATGAAGAGACTAACTAAACACTGCATAAATAAACACTAAAATAAAATTAAATGTTATAATATGAAAAAATAAATAATATATATATATATTTACATATACCTATCATAAGATGTTTAAAAGAATGTGTATATATATAATTATAGTAAACTTACGTCAAGATAAACTAGTTACCCATAAAAACCTAATTGTTTTTCTATAATTCTGTGGGTCTAAGGCGGAGTGAAAACCTTTCCAATTCGGCGAGAAATTGCACTAGGGTACAACGAAAATTATTTGGTGTTTCTTGTAGAACTTTTGATACTGATTCCGGTTTCAGAATTTTTCTATCACCCATAGTTTTCGAGAAAATAATAATATTTCCATTTACTCAGAGTTTCCCCTTATAGACAATGCAGGTCCTGTACACAATTGTTTGAACACAATTGCTCGAAAACCATAGTTCGAAAAACAAAAAGTATTAAAAAACATTAAAAGTTAAAAATCTTTATTCATACGTTATTAAAAGTTAAAAATCTTTATTAATAAAACAGGATAGAAGCATATGAAAGTCAAGGTAAACTATAGTTGCAAATTATAGTTAGGTTAGGTTAGGTTAGGTTAGGTCTCTTACATATAAAAACCCATTCACTAAGAGCATTGGTTTTCCTTTCTCACTAGAAACAAACTCTGCCATTTTAAGGGTGGTTTAACTGCAGCACTATAAATGTTATAGTTTAAATGAAGAGACTAACTAAACACTGCATAAATAAACACTAAAATAAAATTAAATGTTATAATATGAAAAAATAAATAATATATATATATATTTACATATACCTATCATAAGATGTTTAAAAGAATGTGTATATATATAATTATAGTAAACTTACGTCAAGATAAACTAGTTACCCATAAAAACCTAATTGTTTTTCTATAATTCTGTTTTCTATGGTTGGTTGAATTATGTGTAGGCTAACTACGTTATTTGTTTCGTCTCCGAAAAGTTTAACTTTAACTTCAAGTTTAATGAAGTTCAAGTTAATGTTATATTTCTTTCTAATCGTTAAACACTATATACATCTATTGTAAAACACTATATACATATATATACATCTATAGTGAAACACTATATATATCTATTTATCTATCTTAAAAAATTCTAAAATATTTATCGTTTAATTTTGCTCATGTTGTTTGCAAAGTAAATACATTCAAACTTGTTTTAAATAAAGAAAAAATTAATATATTATATATATATATATATATATATAATATATATATATATACAGGGTGAGTCAAAAGTAGCGCCCGATTTCTGACAGTTGATTGTTTGTTTGCCATTTGTATTACAGTGTACAAGAAGGTAGAAATAAATGAATGACATGTTTATCTAACCATTTATTCGGGGGAAAATTATTACGGAACTGTACCACGCTGTTTTACTTGCAATTTTCATGACTTCCCAGAAAGAATCTGACAGCCGAAAAAACATAAATCGGGCGCTACTTTTGACTCACCCTGTATATATATATCACAAGATGTTTAAAAGACTGTATATATATAATTATAGTAAACTTATGTCAAGATAAACTAGTTATCCATAAAAACCTAATTGTTTTTCTATAATTCTGTTTTCTATGGTTGGTTGAATTATGTGTAGGCTAACTACGTTATTTGTTTCGTCTCCGAAAAGTTTAACTTTAACTTCAAGTTTAATGAAGTTCAAGTTAATGTTATATTTGTTTCTAATCGTTAAACACTATATACATCTATTGTAAAACACTATGTACATCTATACATCTATAAAAATTAAGTGTGTAAAAATTATTTATTTAATAAACAGAATTTAATTGGATTCATCTACCGTCATATATTGTGGTACACTATTTAAATGGATGATTAATATATGGTTTTTGTTATCTGGAATACATGGCGCTATCTGGAATACATGGTGCGATCTGGCAACTCAGCACCCGAATACATGGCATGATCTAGCAACTCAGCAACTGCATACATGGTGCGATCTGGCAACTCAGCAACTGAATACACGGCGTGATCTGGCAACTCAGCAACTGAATACATGGCGCTATCTGGCAACTCAGCCAGAATAGAGGTTTATAAAAGACCGAGAGACGACTGACGGAGTCATTCAAGCTCGGCTCCCAGCCGAGCAAGGACCTCTGGTCCTTCTCTTTCTGGCCCTTTGGGAAAACCCCTTAGAGGCCTCTTAGGTTAAGTAAACGAAAATAACTTGGGGGAGAACTCCGCCTCCAAGTTGCATGCCTTGCAATCAAAGGCAACTACTCTCTCTCTCTCTCTCTCTCTCTCTCTCCTTCAGGTGTACCCCTCCTCCCTTGGCTCAGCCAACTGACTGATTCAGCCAACTGGCTGATTAGGAGCCTATAAAACAACGCCTACTCGGCTGAAGTCTTAATATGCACTTGGCTCCTGCCAGGTGAACACCTCTCCTCCTTTCTCTCCTCCTTTCTCTCCTTTCTGGCCCTTTGGGGGGAATAGCTTGGGGGAGAACTCCGCCTCCAAGTTGCATGCCCCTTGCAACCCCGGTTGGCAACAAAGGCCAGTACTCTTTTTTTTTCTTTTTTTCTTTTTTTATTTTAATTTTTTGCAACACCCCCCTTCGCAACAACCCCACCCCCCCTTTGCAACATTGCAACATCACATAATAACTTGCAACATTCTTGCACTCTCCCCTTTTGCGGCTATACTACTTATATATATATATATATATATATATATATAACTATGGGTCTTTTCCGTTTGGGGGCTAGCAGCGAATTTTAATGAAAATCGGTATACAAATGTGGTTTTGGTCACTGATTTCAAAAATAATTTTCTTTTTTTTTGAGAAATGAAAAACAAACATGTTAGAGCACTTTAAATAATTAATATGTGTTTTAACTAGCTTAAACTAGTTACAGAGGATTGTATTAAATTTAGCCAGAGTCACAAATTGCTACTGTTTATGAAAAAGTGCTCTAAGTGTGGGAAAGTGTGTTTCTTTGATAAAAATACCCAGTTCTTTCGTTGCCAAAAGTGTCGGTCAAACGGTAAACAGTGCAACTTTACGAAGAATACGTCTTTTGAAGGATCCCGGCAGATCTGTAAAAGTAGCAGAAAAAAAATCAAGAATTAATGCCCGGTTAGGTCAATTGAATGCCAGGTTAGGTCAATTGAATGCCAGGTTAGGTCAACTGTACGCCCTTGACGATTGGTTAGGTTAAGTTATGATATTTTCGTTAAAAACACATTAATTATTTAAAGTGCTCTAACATGTTTGTTTTTCATTTCTCCAAAAAAAGAAAGCTATTTTTCAAATCAGTGACCAAAACTACATTAGTCTACCGATTTTCATTAAAATTCGCTGCTAGCCCCAAAACGGAAAAGATCTTAAAGCAGGACTGTTCGGAGGCCAATGTCCTAGAGGGCTTTTGTCCTAGGGGGCTTTTGTCCTAGTCATGATACTGATACAGTACAAAGGATTGATAGTTCTATACGAGAAATGAGACAAGTACAAACAAACAAACTTTATTTCAAACTCAACAGGTACAAACTAGTGGTGTACCGATTAATCGGCATCAGCATTGGCAGAATCGGCCATTTTGGGGCATCGGCATTGGCCAAATTTAGCCGATTCTCTTACCGATTATTTGAAATTTTAAAATTTTCATTACAAAACAAAATCTATATTTATAGAAAATTGAACGTACGAAAAACCCTATTTATGATAATTTATACTCATTTCAAAGTGTAATTATATAAAAATATTTTACATTCACGAAAAAGGCAAAGATTAATAAGTTAAGTTGTCCATAAATTTGCATTTTCTCTAACTAGCTAATCTTTAAATATTATAGACTATTGCAATCTCCAACTGTATATTAATACATACAATATATTTTTATCGCCTCACGAGGAGAGGATGCCTCACGGGTGGGCTGCTACTCTGCCGTTAAATAGTAAAGGTTTTTGACTGTTTCCGCGGAAAATTTAGATATCATTATGTTCATGAACTCACAGTGATCCCGCGTATATACTTAGCATGTTGTAGTGGCAGTGGCGGATTATCACTGAGGCTATTGAGGCTGAAGCCTCAGGCTCCCATGCTTGAGGCCCCCCCCCCAATCAACTGAGTTTTGATGATATAATTCGAGATTTCGCAAACTTCTTTGATTAAATATGACAGAGTACACAAACTGACAAATTCTCTGTTTTATTTTATGTTTTATAGGCCCTAAAGTAAAATTTGTTTAATAAGGTTTGGTTTTGGCAAACGGCAAAATACACTGTGTTAAGGTTCTTTTAAGTTTGTTTCTCAATTAGCCTGATCACCGTACATATAATTCGTGTAAATGTACTATGTACTGTACATGTACAATGTACATGTATTATTAATAAAAGCTATAGAAAAGGGCCCTCATATTCTTCATTTCCCCGGGCCCCGAGGTATTTTAATCCGCCTCTGTAGAGTGGGTAATAGTGTTGTGATAACACTGGTCTACAAATTTTGAAAAAGTATGTGCTTCGGAGATAAAATGTGTTTCCTATTATGGATTTTGGGGTGCTGAAAACGAATATGACCATAAAAACAGTCGATTGGCTACAGTGGAAACGTTCACCATGTTCATCACTGACTGCTCCGCAGTTGGCCGGAAAAAATTCCAGGTGCGAATGGCGGAAATGTATCTTTAAAGACATATTGCAGCCCATTTTTTGATAGGACAATAGCAGGTTTTCCACCAGCTCCCTCTAATTGTCAGCTTTGGTATTTCCGAGAAAATTGGTTGCTACTAACCGGAAAGCATTTCACGCTCTCTTACCACCTAGGATACGGTCGAACTCCTCATCTCTAAGAAGCTCGCGGATCTGTGGACCAACAAATACACCCTCCTTGATTTTTGCTTCACTGAGCTTTGGGAATTTACCACCGAGGTACTTAAAAGCTACCCCCGTTTTATCCATAGCCTTAACAAAATTTTTCATGACGCCCAGTTTGATGTGTAAGGGTGGTAACAAAATCTTGCTCGATTCTACAAGTGGTGGATGCTGAACATTTTTTGTTCCAGGTTCCAATGAGTGTCGGAGTGGCCAATCCTTCTTGATGTAATGAGAAGTCCTAGCCCGGCTATCCCATTCACACAGAAAACAGCAATACTTAGTGTAGCCCGGCTGCAGTCTAAGCACGATAGCAACAACTTTCAAGTCACCACAAACCTGCCACTGATGTTTGTCATAGTTTATGCAGTTCAAAAGTTGCTTCATGTTGTCACATGTTTCCTTCATGTGGACTACATGACCAACTGGAATTGATGGCAATACATTGCTAACATGCAACAAAACAGCTTTTAGACTCAACTTCGATGAATTAATGAACAGTCTCCACTCATCAGGATTGTGAATAACGTTGAGAGCTGCCATCAGACCATCGATGTCGTTGCAAGCTACAAGGTCACCTTTCATGATGAAGAATGGGACAAAATCTTTTTGACGGTCACGAAACTTACACACCCTAACATTTTCAGCGAGGAGATTCCACTGCTGCAATCTGGAGTCCAACAGCTCTGTCTTACTCTTTGGCAGTTCTAAATCTCTGATAATGTCGTTTATTTCATTCTGAGTTATCATGTGCGGTTTAGATGTCAAGTTATAAACAAATTCAGGATCTTGTGAAGTTGAAGGCTCACAAGTTTCGCAGGTTCCTTCATTCTCCTCGTCCTCTGACTCCAGGGAGAATGAGTGTTGGGGCTCAGGAACGGGTAGTCCTTCGCCGTGAGGTACCGGGCGTATAGCAGAGGGTATATTCGGATATTGCAAAATCCACTTTTTCTTCTTGCAAATACCTTTCTTGACTGGAGGCTCCATGCAGAAGTAACAATTGCTGACATGATCTGTTGGTTCCCTCCACACCATTGGCACTGCAAAAGGCATAGATTTCCTTTTCCGATTCAACCACTGGCGAAGGTTTGTTGCACAAGTATTGCAGCATATGTGTGGGGCCCAGCTCTTGTCCTGATCTCCAATCTTACAGCCAAAATAAAGGTGATAGGCTTTCCTAATCACGGCGGTTATAGCACGCTTTTGTTATGCAAAAGTCAATTCTCCACAATCATAACAGAAGTTATCTACACTGTTCACGCAATTACGAGGCATCTTTGTTCAAATTAGGCTGAAAAAAATTCAGTTTCAAAAGCAAACACTAAAAAGAGTTTGACAAGGGTGCACTGTATGACTTCCGTGAATGAACTGATGCTGTGGCGTAATATGTAGACGCCTGTGACACATTGACGCCTTGACTCTACTGCGCATGCGCGTAGTTATATTTACATAAATTAATGTAATTACATTGCATTTTAATAATTTTAAATTAGGTAAGGTTAAGTTAGGTTAGTATTCCATTTATATTAATATAAAAAATATTATGGGAAGCAATATGTTAAAATGATCCAGTCTATTTTTTAATAAATAATTTACAAATACATAATGTAATAGATAAATTTAAAATTATATTTTATTGTATATATATGTATATATTTACATTAATTTATTAAAATAAAAAAATATAACCGCGCATGCGCAGTAGAGTCAATGCGTCGATGTGTCACAGGCATCTACGTATTACGCGACAGATGCAGTCCAGTTAGTAGGGTGCAGGGTTGCCTGATATCTTTATAAATAGAGCCAATTGGCAATTTTAGGCATCATTTTCGTATTCAGTGACCCAAAATTAGTAAAGATTGACTACTTTTATTTCCGAAACATTTTGGCTGGAGACCAGTGTAATTAATGTGAAAGGATGGTTGTGCATGGAGCTGGTGGTATCTGGAACGTGATTTAAAGGAACGAGAAGTGGGCACTACTATTAGCATCCCCTTCCCTTCCTCCCGCCCCACCCTCACAATCTACACTGCGAATCTTCCGTATAATCGTACAGTGACTCCGCGTATATACTTTATGTGCCTGAGCATCGAACCAGTGGTATCTGGAGCATTATTTAAAGGGACGAGAAGTGGGACTCCTAACGGCGTTCCCTCTACCTCCACCCAAACCACCCCAACCATCTACGCTCCCCCGCAAGCCTGTTCCTCCATCGATACAGGTACAATGGGATCGTCTGCTAAAAATCGTGATCTTGTAGAAAATCCTTTATGTTTTATATTTGACAAAGTAGATCATATTAGGTCAGACCTTCTCGTATCTGTTTGTCATGATTTTTATGATTCGGAAGAAATAGAACATGCGAGGGTACAGTTAAACACCCTGTTCAGTGTTACCCTCCCAACTCGTAGAGGTAATTCTAGAAACGAGAATATCCTAAATAAAGTGTCGACCCTCTGAGATAATGAGAACAATATTACCTTCTACGTTACTAACTTCTATAGAATACCGGTAATCTCTATGGGTGATGTAGACGTTTCGGTGCTCCTCAAACAGTACAATGAGGTACAAAAGTCGTTAATTGAACTGAAACACCAACACGTGGTGTCAAATCAGAAAAATGCGATTTCGCTAGAACAAGTTCGGTCAGAATTAGGTGCGTTGAAGGAGACGCTCCTCCCAAAGTCCAGTTACTCGGAAGTCGTTCAACAAGTCAGAACCCCAAGAGGCGCATCGGGCAGCGAGGGAAACGAAATCCCCTCCCCCAATTCCCCCCTAAATGTGGGGTGGAAACGCAGCATGCAGGGGAAGCGATCAACCTCCCTCCTGTTCAGGAAAGGACTCCTGCTCCCGATTTCACAATGACGAACAGGGACTATCCGATGCCAAGAAACAAGGCATCACTGCCCTTTTCCTTACCTTCGACTGCTCGGCGTGCAATTTCACACCCTCCCACCGAAGAAGGAGGGGCATGCGCATCCGTCAGGATATAAACACCGCTAACAGACCCTCACCAAACCACAGAGTAGGGGAGGGGCCTCCTATCCAGAGGCGGATTAAGACACCTCGGGGCCCCAGGGCAATGAAGAATATGGGGTCCTCTTTCTATAGCTTTTTATTAACAATACATGCACATGTACAGTACACAGTACATATGGAAAAACTATACATGCTTACAATATGGTATCGTATGTGGTACCTTTATTTCATAATTAAATATAAATTATTAATTAATTGAATTATATATCTACAAAATTGCCTCGGGATTGGCGACATAGCCTATTGGGAATGAACCTAATTGCCATGCATACATAGAACCCATATGTAAGCATCGGGCCTGCATAACAACAAGAAAACCAAATTTATTATTTCGTGTTCAACATTTTTCATTGCTGACTCGTGAAAATTAATTCGAGAGAAGGGTCAACGAACTTTGAAAAATCAGCAAATAATAAAAGACAAAGATTATATTATAGCGGCTCGCTCGGAGCTTGCTTATGTTATAGCAATGCTTTAAGCAAGGAAAATGTACTTTATCTTCCTATAAGTTCTGAGTGAAATCCTCTTAACATAAAACCTAATAACTATAACAAGGATAGGCCTATTCCTTCAGGTATTTAAATAGTGACTGCCTATATTAGTTACATCAAATCAACTCATTGTGTAACTCCATCGTACCATGGCACTACATCGATAAAGATCGTCGCGCCCTACATCGAAACAGAAGCGAGGCCCAACGAAATAATAAGGTAAGGCAATTCCTTTCTTTACCATTAAGCAGCGCAAATACAGAAGGCAAATAAACGTAAAGAGGTCCTTTGAAGACCTACATATACATAACTCTCTAACGAAAAAACGTAGGGCTTTTGTCGTTAACTCTCCACTGTGATCTGCTGGAAATTTCCAACGGATGAGGGTATCAGGCAATCAACCCATATCCCTATATAGTTTTTTTCATATGATGGCCCGTGTAACTGGGGAACCGATCCCTTTACCTTTACACTAACCGTAAACAAAGAAAGCCTTGTTCATTTAACAGGCTTAACTCATTTTAGGTCCTATAAAAAATAGGCCAAATTTCAACCTAAGCCTATTTAGGAGACCCACAACATAACCCTACTTAGTAGGCCCACGAAATATGCATATTTAGTAGGCCCATATTAATTTACCTTACATAATAGGCCTACCTCTCAAAGTAGGCCTTACTCTTTTCACTCAAGACCTATCCTAAAAACATTGTAAATTTTTAATTCAACCTGTGGCGCAGGTTATATAAAAAACTTATTACAGTTATTTAAGTCACTCATAAAACTCGTTAACATCATAATATTAAACTCAGAACTTTAACACTAACAACAATTATGGAAGATTTGGACAAAAGGGTAAAAACCCAGACCAAGTAAACAAAAACACAGACCTTGGAGCTATGGCACCATCTCAAAACTACAAAAAATTAATGAGAAAAAAATCAGCACGTAAAGGTGTCATCACCAAACTGTACAGTGATTACAAACAGAAAGAACATACAAGATATGATCTTGAAACAACATTAAATTCTATTACTCGTTACAAACAAGAAATTCTCACACTAGAGGAGGAAATAATTACAGAAATTGACGACACAATTGAACTAACAGATGATGAGTATTCTACTCTCCTACTTGATAATGAAAATTACATTACGAAAGTTAATTCCTATATTTCTGAAATTCAAAACCAACTTGATGAGTACAAAAAACAAGACACAAATGAAAACTTCTTAGAAGTTATCCGAAATGCTTCACTTAGCTCTCCCAATGTGGCTGAGGGCAATGAACTAAGATCAAAATTGCCTACACTTGAAGTACCCACTTTTGAGGGTGACAGAGTCAAATTTCAATCTTTTATTGAAAAATTTCATAGCCTTATAGGTAATAAAAACTACATTACAGATGTTGATAAATTTAGTTATTTAGTGAACTATCTGAAAGTGAAAGGCCCGGCCTTAAGATTAGTGGAATCACTGCCAGCCATAGGTACTTCTTATTCTGTGGCAATAGAATTACTTAACAGAAATTACATGAATAAGGACGAAATTATACATGATTTGGCTCTTAAAGTAATGAACATGCGAACCCCAAAAGACAACTATGGTGACCTCTTTGACTTTTACTGTGAGTTTGAATGTCTTATGGGACAACTTAAAAACAATAATTTAAACATTACAGAAACAGTTTGGATCATTCAAGCTGTTGTTTTTGAAAAACTCCCTTCTAAAGTCAAAGGGATATTTCATCAGAGAACAACTGACATATACCCTAGCCTTAATAAGCTAAGAGAGGATTTCCTAACTGTACTTGCACTTTACAAATCAAGTTACACACTCCCAAAATTTAACACAGCACAAGAAAATAAACCAACAATGCAGAAAACCAAAAACCAACAAAAGATTTCAACATTTACCAGTTACATTCAAACACAACCGCAAAACTCAATTTGCAGAAAATAAAGTGACAGAAAAAGACTCAAAGACCCCTACTCTACAAAACTTTAATGTAACTACTTTTGAGTATAACCCCATACCATACAAATTTTGTTTTAGCAGTGAACATAGTTCTACAAATTGTCCCAAATACACAGATTTTACAGCAAGGTCAAAACGTTGTGAACAACTAAACTTATGCAAAAAATGCACTGGATCAGGGCACCATAAGTTAAACTGCAAATCAAATTTGAAATACAATTGTAAGATTTGCAATAGTTTTGACCATGTTACCCCCATGTGTAATACACACACAGACATTGAAAAAACTTACAAACATTATTGTTAATTTATTTATTTCTTGGGTTCAAAATCCCAGCTGAGCCGTGAACGGCCAAATTCTAAAGGGCCAGTGCTACCTACAGCCCAAGTTAAGCTAAAATTAAAACTTACGGATTTGAGATCCTATTAGGTCCTACCTCAGGGTTGCTGACTCGATGCGGGCCTACCTTAGACCTTTGTTACATGAATTTAATATAAACAAAAGGGGTACTATTTATGGTCTTCTTTCTCAACCTTGCAACAACAACGCAACCTGGACTATTGCACGATGCAACAATCTTGTATCTAAACAACCAAACTTAATTGCAAGAGAGCTCTCTAACAGACCACACCCTGTACGTACGACACCCCACAAACGAGTAGAAAGAACGCGCAACGCCCCAAAATGATGCCAACAGTGTGACCAAACAATGATGCCACAAGAGCTCAAAAATGCTAGCTCTAAATTAAGTTAATTTTTCACTAACCTTACAATTATGAGATGGATATATATACACCTTAACTTAATATATACAAGCAATTCTGCATCAATCAGCTTAGTCATCATATCGCCTTGAGACAACAATGGTTTTTCCTCTTCTAGATTTTCTAACACTCCCCACCGAAGAGGCAGTGTTGTCATTACCTTCTGCAAGGTTAGCCAAGCCTTCTCCATGAGGCTGTAACTCAAATGTTTCATCTTGACTATCCGTGTTTTTGCTGATTTCTAAAGCATAGAGTTTTTGTATAGGTCTCTTTAACTTTCCTCCTGAAGTCTTTACCAGTGCAGACCTAACTAAATTGTCTTTGCCAACAAACAACTCTTCAATTATGCCAAGCTTCCAGCATTGCCTTGGTCTTTCATCCACAATCATTACCACTTCTCCCACCTTGATACAATTTGCATTGGAGCCCTTTACCTTGCCTGATGGGTAATAATTGAGTTCTGGCAAGTATTCCATCTGCCACCTCTTCCATAACTGATCTTGTAGCTCTTCAAGGTACCTGAACCGTCTGGTTAACTCTCCTTGAGTGCTCTGGATAGGCTGCAAGTCTTCTGGCACACTGGGGCTTGATGTTAATCGTTTACCACAAAGAAAATGATTTGGTGTCAATGGCTCTGCATCCTGCATACTGTTGTAAACAAAAGTGATAGGCCTACTGTTCACCATTGCTTCTACTTCACATAAAACAGTGCAGAATTCTTCTTTGCTCAAATGAGCATTAGCTAAAAGTTTCTTTAATGGACACTTTACACTTCTCACTAGCCTTTCTCAAAATCCTCCCCACCATGGTGCTCTCTCAACAATAAACTCCCACTGTACCCCTTGGTGTGAAAAGTAGGATTGGAATCCTTCCTCTTTTAGCAAGGACCAAATTTCTTGGAGTTCCTTTGCAGCCTTTTTGAAGGTTTTTGCATTATCCGATATGATTTTATTTGGGAAACCCCTTCTGTTCACAAACCTTTTAAAGGCCAAAAGAAATACATCACTACTTAAGTTGCTTACCAACTCCAAATGGATTGCTCTGGTGGTAGCACAGGTGAAAAGACATATATAACCTTTGTTAGACTCCCCTCACTCATACACATAGACTGGCCCTGCAAAGTCTACTCCCACTACATCAAATGGGGCAGTATAGACACATCGTTCTCTTGGAAGTGGAGCCACCTTTTCATAATAAGGCTTTGCACTCCAACGCTTGCAAACCACACATTTATGCACAACCTTTTTTACTACTTGTCTAATTTTGGGAATCCAAAACTGTTGTCTGATCTCTATTATCACTTCTCTAACTCCAGCATGTAACAGCTTATGATGAGTATCCAGGATCAAAAGGTCCACAAAGTGCCCCCCAGAAGGTAGCAAAATTGGATGTCTTTTCTCCTCTGGAAGCCCAGAAAACTGTAGTCTACCTCCTACTCTCAATAAATCCTGATCCAAAAACACATCCAAACCCTTGAGCGCAGAATGTGTTGGTAGAACCTGTAATGGATGCTGGTGAGCAATTCTCTCTCTTCACCAAATTTTTCCTTCTGCATATATACCACCCAGTATTTCCTGGCTTGCTGAATCTCATTACTGTTCAGAATTCCTTCCCTTCTTGTTTCTCCCTTAATGTTGTTGGTAAATCTATATACCCATGCTGTCACTCTTAACAATCTTTTCAGACTGCTAATGTCCTCAAGCCTCAATATGGGGTCCTGCTGCATAACTTGACAACTGTTCACAGCGCATTTTCTCACCTCACTCACCCATGCTTCTTCAGCCTGGCATTCTCCTACAATAGGCTGATTAGAAGGCCAGTTTTCACTTCCAAGTTTTAGCCACCACTCTGGCCCATTCCACCACAAACTTGACTGTGCAAGATCTTTCACTGAAATTCCTCGTGTTGGTAAATCAGCGGGGTTTTGGGTGCCTGGACAATGCTT
The DNA here is from genome assembly GCA_023014485.1 of Bathynomus jamesi. NCBI lineage: Eukaryota > Metazoa > Arthropoda > Malacostraca > Isopoda > Cirolanidae > Bathynomus > Bathynomus jamesi. Next base: position 1,283,218 of record JAJOZX010000486.1, read on the forward strand.
CCATTGCTTGGAATCTGTGTGCGCTTGAATTTCCTCCACCCTATTGGCAACAAATGGTTTCCATTTCCTTGCCTGGCTTCTTAACCAGTGCCAAACTATAGTGGAGTCTGTCCAATAATAGCTTGGAATTTCAGAGAGGGCCAAAGACTTTTGCACTATAACTGCAAGCCGACTAGCAATAACTGCACCCATCAATTCCAACCTTGGAACAGAAAGCCTTTTCAAAGGTGCTACTCTGCTCTTTGCAGCAACCAACCTGCAACTTACTTCCTCTTGCAATGCGCCTCTTATATAAATACAAGTTGCATAGGCTTCCTCACTTGCATCACAAAAGATGTGCAGCTCCAAATTGTCTGGACTATTGCTCAACTCTCCAAAGTACCATCTTGGGATTTCAATGTCTCCAAGATGTGCCAATTCTTTGAACCAATATTTCCACCTTACCACCATATGATCAGATAACTCTTGGTCCCAACCAAGTCCAATTTCCCAGAGGCTCTGAAACCAAATTTTTGACTTTATCACAAATGGAGCCAGGAATCCAAGAGGATCAAAGACCTTTGAAGCCAAACTAAGAGCTGTACGTTTTGTCCACCTTGTCTCATTCTCAGCCAGCTCTACTAAAGATTTCCCATTGAAGGTAAACAAATCATCATCTTGCTGCCAAACAATGCCTAGCACCTTTGCGTCTATCGCCCACAACTCCTTAATACCAGAATCCTCAATACTTTCTGCTGCATCAGGTACTACACAGGAATGACTCATAAACTCTTGTACTTGCGAATGATTGGTCTGCCATTTTCTAAGCTCCATGCCAGCCTCCCTCATTATAGCTCTAGCCTCCATGAATATCTGTTTAGCCATTTCTGTATTATCCACGGAACACAGCAAATCATCAACATAAAAATTTTTCCTTATGTGTTCAATAGTGTTAGGATAGACTTCAGAATATTTCTTAAAATGGTACTGCATAGTAGCTGCCAACAGAAATGGACTAGAGCTGAGGCCAAACAACACTGACTTCATTCTATATGCTTGAACCTTAGGTTCATTTTCCAACAAGTCTTTCGTATCCACCCACAGATACCTTACTGCATCTCTGTCCTCTGGTTTTAACTTTATCCGCAAAAAGGCTTGCTTCACATCTGCAGTCAAAACCTAAACCTGCTACTCAACCAACAAACCTGAATCTCAGTAACAGGAAAATAAATCTGCATTTAAATTTGGCCCAGCATCCAAACAGTCATTCAAGGACACACCACTTTGTCCTTGGCTGAGCCATCAAAAACTACCCTCAGTTTGGTGGTAGTTTTGTCTCGCCGTACCACTGCATGGTGTGGCAGATAATGTGCCTCCTGGCTCACCAGCTCACCTTGCACCCTTTCAGCATAGCCCTCCCTTACATAACTTAGGATGGCCTCATTGTATTCAATTAACAACTCCTCATTTTTTCTTAGCCTGTACAATGAAGTCTCCAACCTCCGATTAGCTAGCTGAAGGTTTGAACCGGGTTTGCAAGAATCCTTCCATGGTAGGCCAACTTCATAGCAACCATCTCTAAACCCAATCCCTTTTTCAAATTGCTCTAAAACATCATTGTTCACTGTACTTGCCTGTTTGTCCTTTATGCCAATAGATTCAAGTTCCCAAAACGCTTTCAAATGCCTTTCCAGACCATGGCTGTTTCTCCTCAATCTTAACAAAAAGAGCCTTAACTTCCATTTCATTGCAATAACTACCATGTAGCATCCAGCCTAGCTTACTTTCAATAGCTACCGGGCCTTGAGATGTACGGACAATATTACCAGTGATGAAGTCCCAATAATAGTCAGCTCCAATCAAAAGACTAATATCTTCTGTTCCTTCAAACTTATTATTGCCCAAATTAATTCCTTTAACTTGCAATTCTTGGACACATGCCATATCTAAACAAGTAGTGACTGGAGCACAAAGTTCCTCAATCTCTACAGCTTGGACCTTGATAGTGGGACTTTGCGGTAACAACCCTTTAACCAGAACTTCTACCTTCTTAAATTTGGTTCGGTTTTGAACGGAACCCCCAAACCCAGAAATTCTTAAATTTTCCCTCTTAAGTTCTTTAAACTTCAATTTTCTGGAAATTCTGGTCTTAATAAAACTACACTGGCTACCACTATCAAACAACACTCTTACAGTAGCTTCTCCCTCATTCCCAATTAATAAGGCTGCAGTTGTTTGCAATAATCCCCCTTTACTTTTACTCCCTTGCATAGCAGTGGCATGTGCCACTGATGTCTCTACTTCTGGGGTAGGCCTACTAGAGTGTTTCACACAATAATGGCTGATGCCTACCATGACATTTTTTGCACAAAATTTTAAACTTACAAAACCTTGCTCTATGACCTTTCAAAAAACATTTAAAACATGCTGTGGACTTAGTTACCCTGTCCTTTCTCTCTCAAAGGGTAAGCCTCAGCCACCTCACATTTATATGACTTGTGGTTGCCTTCGCAAAATATGCATTCCTTGATTCCCTTTAATTTATTCTCAGAGGAGCATGTAGAGCTGACACTGTACCTGGGCTATTCCTTTTGTGGAAACTTTGGTGCTGTGCCTGCCTTTGTCCCCTTGTTTACCATCCCACTGTGCAAACTCAACTCCCTCTCGTCTTGCTAATTCTGTGCCTAAAAGACTTAACATCTGCTGAAGGGGATGTACACATGTTCTGCAGAGTGTCCCCTACTTAATTCAAGCAAAATTGAGCTAGGCAATTTAGACTCCAGTGTAGGAACCAACATTATACCATACTTTTCCATTCCTACACCCAAGTTGTCCAGGGACCTAGTTCTAATTTCAAATTCATCATATAACTGCCGTAACTCCTTGACACTATTAGGATTATTAACAGGAGGTATAGCTAAAAGTGCACGGAGGTGGCTTTTAATTAAGATCTCTGGCTTACCAAACCGTTTCTTTAATATATCCCAAGCCACATTATAATTAGCCTCTGTTAATGCTAATCCTGCTATAGTCTTTGCTGCCTCCCCTTCCAAGAGGGACCGCAAATAATTAAACTTCTCCACGGCACTTAACACTTGACTAGAATGAACTGCTGATTGAAAACTGTCTGCCCATCCTTGCCATTCCTGAATACTCCAGAAAATGTTTTGAGTACAAGCCTCGGTAATTGAACTACAGATCTGTTAACCTTAACTTCACAAGCATCATTTGTTGAGTGTTGTGTTTCATTATTAGACCTGGTCTCTAACTGTACTGAGCTGCTAAACTCTTTTGCTCGGAGGCCTACTTTAATTATATCATCAATAATCTCTTCAAAGTAAATTATGTTATTTTCTACTTCATCCTCTTCTATAAGAGCCTCAATTTTAACATTTACCTCACTTAGAGCAACCTTTTTAGTTTCTAATATGGAAAGCTGCGCAGTCACTAAGCGTAAATCCTCTTGCTCTATGGCAGAATCTATAGTGGCAATGACCTTTGTAATTAGACCTTTGTAGGCGCTTCTCCTTTTTATAAATTTGTTCAATTCAGATGCACTCATCTTCAATGCAAACAACAATTGGGCTCAATACCAAATGAGCTGAATTGGCAGAAATACTTAACCAAACTGATCAAACGCAAATTTTACTTTCAAATAAACTGAATTGCTGGGTGGGGTACTAACCAAACACCAGTATGGAATACCAAATTTTCCACCCCAGGACCTTAATTCATAATAACCCAAATTAACCAAACCGGTAAAATGTAGGCCAAAAACAACGACAGACGACTGGCCAAGTTTCGCAATTGGGCAACCAAACTTTCTACCGTGGGACCTTAATTCAATAATAACCCAAAATTAACCAAACCGGTAAAATGTAGGCCAAAAACGACGACAGACGACTGGCCAAGTTTAGCAATTGGGCGACCAAACTTTCTACCCTGGGACCTTAATTCAATAATAACCCAAAATTAACCAAACCGGTAAAATGTAGGCCAAAAACGACGACAGACGACTGGCCAAGTTTCGCAATTGGGCGACCAAACTTTCTACCCTGGGACCTTAATTCAATAATAACCGAAAATTAACCAAACCAGTAAAATGTAGGCCAAAAACGACGACAGACGACTGGCCAAGTTTCGCAATTGGGCGACCAAACTTTCTACCCTGGGACCTTAATTCAATAATAACCGAAAATTAACCAAACCGGTAAAATGTAGGCCAAAAACAACGACAGACGACTGGCCAAGTTTCGCAATTGGGCGACCAAACTTTCTACCCTGGGACCTTAATTCAATAATACTCAACCCGTCTAGGCCTAACTTGGGCTACAATTTGCACAATCAGAACTTTGCCGAAAAATAGTCACTGACTCAGTTTTGGGGTAGAATCCGGTTCGAAGGACCATGTTAATTTATTTATTTGTTGGGTTCAAAATTCCAGCTGAGCCGTGAACGGCCAAATTCTAAAGGGCCAGTGCTACCTACAGCCCAAGTTAAGCTAAAATTAAAACTTACGGATTTGAGATCCTATTACGTCCTACCTCAGGGTTGCTGACTCGATGCGGGCCTACCTTAGACCTTTGTTACATGAATTTAATATAAACAAAAGGGGTACTATTTATGGTCTTCTTTCTCAACCTTGCAACAACAACGCAACCTGGACTATTGCACGATGCAACAATCTTGTATCTAAACAACCAAACTGAATTGCAAGAGAGCTCTCTAACAGACCACATCCTGTACGTACGACACCCCACAAACGAGTAGAAAGAACGCGCAGCGCCCCAAAATGATGCCAACAGTGTGACCAAACAATGATGCCACAAGAGCTCAAAAATGCTAGCTCTAAATTAAGTTAATTTTTCACTAACCTTACAATTATGAGATGGATATATATACACCTTAACTTAATATATACAAGCAATGCTGCATCAATCAGCTTAGTCATCATATCGCCTTGGGACAACAATGGTTCTTCCTCTTCTAGATTTTCTAACAATTATGAACAAACACCCAAATTAAACCAAAACAAACAGAAACAAACTCAAAATGCTATGAATGGGCATATCAATTCATCTAGCATTAACCACAATTAAAAAATTCTTTTACCAACCACAACCTTGGAAATCCAAAACAAAAAGGGACAAATAGTACAGGTTAGGTGTCTCTTAGATACCTGCTTACAACAAACATTTGTAACCAAACAACTGATAGAAAAATTGGGACTTCAGAAGCAACAAGGAAATGAAGATCTCTCTCTATTTCATCATTTATTACTAAAAACCCAGTACAAGCCAGTTTTAAAACTGCAAATGTAACTTTAACTCTTGATGGAACATTTGAAACCCTTAAGGTTGTTGTTGTGGACAAAGTAGAACAAGAAAAATTACAAATAGCTGGGTTAAAACAAACTTTGCTGCAACTTCAAAACAAATACACGATAGCTGATAAAATCCTTAATGCAGATGTAGTTGATGATATACATATGCTCATGGAGGCTGATATCTTCATCTGGTCCATAGAGGCATCATTAAAATTGGAGATGGAATAGCCATACAAACTCCCACAGGTATTGCACCTTTGGATGACATAACTAAATACAATCTTACTACTGACACAGAAAACACAGAACACGAACAAAATTCACACAAAACAAAATCACCACATTCACAAATTTCTGACTATGTGACAAACTCGAACAACAAAAACACTGTCGTAATCCCACATCATTTGAATGAAAATGAATCCACATTGGATGAAGGGTTACAGCAGTTGTGACTATTAGAATAAGTTGGCATAAAGAACAGTACAATTACACATGAAGACCAATTGATGACAGAACAATTTAAGGATACATTACAACACAGAGACAATCAATATTATGTGGAGCTGCCTTGAAAAATACATTGTCCAGAAATAATGGACAATTTGAAAGTAGCTAAGGCACATCTGTATAAAAATTACAGAAAACTTAAAAATTACAATCTTTTAGAACAATACAACAACATATTCGAAGAACAAATAGAAAGGGGCTTCATTGAAGAAGTTACTGATGAACCCTTTAAAAAACGAGGTTGTCATTATTTAACACACAGAGGCGTTTACAATCAATATTATGTGGAGCTGCCTTGAAAAATACATTGTCCAGAAATAATGGACAATTTGAAAGTAGCTAAGGCACATCTGTATAAAAATTACAGAAAACTTAAAAATTACAATCTTTTAGAACAATACAACAACATATTCGAAGAACAAATAGAAAGGAGCTTCATTGAAGAAGTTACTGATGAACCCTTTAAAAAACGAGGTTGTCATTATTTAACACACAGAGGCGTTTACAGGGAAGACTCATCCACAACTAAACTAAGCGTAGTATACAACTGTAGTTTAAAAATTCTGTTAGTTTAAATGATTGTCTCATGGAAGGCCCAAATCTTGTCTCAGATCTTATAAAAATTCTCCTTTGCTTCCGTTTAGACAATTATGCGGTACAGAGTGACATAGAAAAAGCATTCCTCTGTATAATTTGAAGCTTGAGTATGATAACAATCATCTCAGATTTTTGTGGTTTAATGATCTCCATGACTTTAACAAAGGTTTCAAAACCTACAGATTTAAAGTAATTATTTTTGGAGCAAATTGTTCTCCAAGTATTCTTGCTTTAACAATTAAAAACCACCTAAACTTATTTTAAGAGGACTTAACAGTTCAGTTTTGAAATCAAAATTTTTATGTGGATAACCTCATTGGTTCTACTGTAACTGAAGAGGAATTGCTTGAAATTTACAAAATGTCACAACCCATAATGAAGCAAGGAAATTTTGGACTGAGAGAGAGGATTTCTAATTCTCCTAAATTAAATGAACAAATAACAAAAGACAACAATGGGAACACTGAACCACACAATTACACAAAAACACTTGGAATGATTTTGTTTTTAAAACAGAATTCCGAACACAATGACACTCTTTGCACAAAGAGTTATAACTTAAATCCAAATGCCAATACAAAAAGACAAGTGCTTTCAGAATCATCCAGAATTTTTGAACCCCATTGGATTATATTTACCAGCAACCATAAGATCCAAAATCCTTTTGCAAGACTTATGGAAAAAGAAAATTGATTGGGATGAACCACTTTCAGTGGAAGACCAACTTCATTGGAAAAAATTGGCCACAGACTTAAACAAAGTTCAAAACATTTACGTACCAAGATGTGCTGGTTACAGATTGAAACCTCAAATACTACACATTTTTACAGATGCTAGCACACAAGCTTACGAGTGTTGTGCCTATTTAACAAGTGAAAATGAAAGTAACTTGGTTTATTCAAAGGCAAAAGTGGCACCCCTAAACCAAAAGAAAACTGTATCACAACTTGAATTATTGGCTGTCTCATTGGGAGTCAAAACAGTAGACTTTCTCTCACAAGTGTATAAAGAAGATGACATAACAGACATTTAAATATGGACAGACAGTCAAATTTGTTTAACATGGGTGACCAACACAGATACAAATCTTCCTCAAATCTCCGTGCAGCGGGATGTCTACGGTTGGCCAGACTGGTAGCCGACGGCCTGTTGCGTGGCACGGTCAGAGTGCCGATCGGCTCCCGGGGCCGGACCTATTCTCAGCGTGCTATTTTTTCATTTACGGGAGCAATTGCGTGCTCCCCGGTCTACTCTTACTCTCCGGCGACATTAAGACTAATCCAGGCCCCACTACAACTTACACATGTCACCATACACAAAGACATAGACACAATACCACCATGAGACACATACAGAAGCATAATATTAACATATTACAGTACAACGTAGATGGCCTCACAAACAAAATAATGCAGCTTAGGGAATTCGTACACAAACAAAACATTCACATAGCACTTATACAAGAAACAAAACTAAAACGCACACACAAAACACGCACCATCCCTGACTTCACGGCGATCCGTCAAGATCGTACTGGGGGTAACGGGGGTAGACTCATCACTTACATACGTAAAAGCATTAGCTACACTGATGCTACCCAAAACATTACAAACACAATCCAAGCAGATAACACTATAGAAATACAGTGTGAAAAATGCTCTGTATGAATTGGTCCACAATTAACCCACCCCTTATTTCTCCAGTCTAACTATAGAGTAGATCAAGTCTAGCCTAGAGGGGTCAGCCTAGAGATTCCGGAAATGGTCCAGAGCGGGCAGATAAATTGAGGTCCACAGTAGGATTCCTCACCAAACTAGGTTAGGGCAATCTACCTTTACCTTTGTTAAGCTATGAGTTGATGCTGGGTCTTAGGCCACAATGTAGGCTTAAGTTGTCTGACCCAGCTTAATTTAATGAATCTACCTAAACTGAGTTAAAAACACAATTAGTCACTTACTGCTAGTTATTAGAGAGTCTCTTTTCCCCTTCTGTTTCTGTTGAGAGCGTACTTGCTGGTGGGGATCTTATTTTCTTGTCTGTTCTTCTCCCTTCCCTCGTTCCGTCTTATCGCCCCGTTCCTCGTTTTCGTTCTCCTTTTAGCGGGGCTTTTTCCACCAGCGTCGTCTTGGTTTTTTCCTCGGTTGGTTGATCGGTAATGTATATCTATTACCGAGCACGCTCTTGTCACACAGTATATAAATACTAGTGTGAAGAATAACTCTGGTGAGCAACCAATTGGTTTCATCCACCCAGTTATTGACATAAAAGGAATTTAATAATTGTTAGATTAACTACCTACCTACTCAGTGAACCATTTTCGTTACCTCCCAACTACCCACTCATCAGTTTTCCATATACTGGGGGCCCCGGGAGATAAAAATTTTGGTGTCATTGTCACCAATTTTTATGTCTGAGTGTAGACTAGCTAACTATTTGACTGTAAATGCCTGTTAATCTGATTAACAGTGCCTATTCTCACCTTCTCATGGAGAAGGTGTAGCATTTAATTAGAAGAGAAAATATACATCCATAGGATGAAACTATCTATGGTCTTTACCATAAGAAAAGAAAAAGTGAAAGTTAGAAGATAAAATTACAATTCCCCAGCATCTATTTTTTGTTGTAAAAATAGTCGCGCCTTTAATGCTGTTTGTCGCTGAGGTCTTGTGTCTGTCAATGTTGTAGTAGGATGCGTTACCACTCCTACTGTCAAAGGAATAGTTACTGGAAGTTCAGTGTCTCCAGTTGTTACTGTCAGTGGAGAAGGTTCTCCAAAGTCCATTGTTTTGGGTCCAGACTCTAAAGGGTACAAAAGAGAAATGTCTCTTGTTGTGTCACCCGTTGAAGTCCTAAATTTGACCACTCTTGTTACCCCGTCTGCCCCTGGTCTGAGTTCTGAAACTCTAGCCAGAGGCCAGTATTGTCTTGGAGTACTGTCATGTATGAGAACAAGGTCCACTACCTTAATTGTGTCAGACCAATCCTTCTTAGTCATTTGTTTATGTCTCTCCCTTAGACCCATCAAGTACTCAGTTTTCCACTGTTTAATGAAATGAGCTTTAACTCTAGTTAAATGTTGTAACTTAGTCTGGAGCTCATCATGTCGTTGAGTCCAGTTTGGGTCTTCTGAAGAGTCTATATTGTAGTCCGGCAGGAAACTAACTTGTTCTCCCCGAATCAAATGATTTGTAGTTGATGGTTCCGGGTCATTAATGTTGTCACTCACATAAGTGAGTGGTCTATTGTTGATGATGTTCTCAATCTCAGGCAGGAGAGTGAGCAACTCAAATAAGTGTATCTGTTTTTTGCCAATTGCTTTCTTCAAGCAATTCTTTACTGTTTGTATGTTCCTCTCCCAGATAGAACCATACCAAGGAGAGGCAACCGGAATATACTTCCACTTTATGTTTGAATTTTGTATATATAATTGTGTGAGTTCTTCGCTTAGCAAGTCGTGGATGACTTGTTCACCAGCCTTGAAATATGTAGCATTGTCAGTCCAAACTGTCTTGGGTACTGAATGTCGTGCACAGAATCTCTTAAAGACAGCAACAAAAGATTCTGCTGTAAGGTCCTCCACAACATCCAGATAAACAGCTCGTGAGGCAGCACATGTAAACAGTACAATGTACATTTTTTGTTCAGTGTCAACCACCCCTACAGTCAATGCTCCTGTATAGTCAATGCCTACAGTCTCAAAGGGTCTGTTGAGAGTAACTCTCTCCTCTGGCAAAGCAGGAGGATTTGGTTTCCTATAGGGCCTAGCATGAATATGCCTACATGTGACACACTCACTCAGGACTGTTTTAACAGTGATCCTTCCCTTGGGTATCCAATAAGTTTTTCTTAATGTAGTTAGTGTCTGTGTACCCCCATATGATATACATCATTGTGTGTTTTTCTGATGATTAATGTTGTCAAATAGCTAAATCTAGGTAAAAGGATTGGATGTTTGCTTTTGTATGACAGTTTTGATTTGTCTAATCTCCCTTTACACCTTAGAAGGCCTTCCTCATCTCTGAACAAGTTTAGATCCACAACTACTGATGGTACAGGTTCGTTTGTTTGTTTCCCATTAGTCAAGAATTCTAACTCTTTATTGTACTCTTTTTGTTGTGCATGGCCTATCCAGTACTTGGTTGCAACTTCTGTATAATTATGATTGTTTTTATTTAGCTGTTTGTTAATTGTAGTTAAACAGTTGTGAGCAAACCTCAAACAGTAGGCTGTGACCCTGACAAGTTTACTGAAGTCAGAATAACGTTCATAATTAGTGATTGGTTCAACCTTTTCATTTGAAAAGATTAAATTTAATGTCAAGTTAACTTGTTCCACAGGCCATTGGTCTGTATTACAGAGCCACTTAGGTCCCATAAACCAAGTTTTGTTTGACTTCAACAACTTGTAGGATAAACCTCTGGTCAGAAAGTCTGCTGGATTTTGTTTAGTTGGAACATAGTGAAAGTTTACTTGTAGGCTTTCATTAGCTTCAGCTATTTCTTTTAGCCTATTTCTTACAAAGATATTCTTACTATTAATGCTATCATTCCGTATCCAGGCAAGACAAATCTGACTGTCAAGCCAGATGTGGATATCAGTTATGTTCACATCATGGTAAGCATCCTTAAGCAATGAAATGGTTTTAATGGCTAATGCAGCAGCCAATAGTTCCAATTGAGGTATGGTTCGGGTAGGTTTGAGAGGTGCAACTTTCCCTTTTGCATAAATTAGATGACTTTCTGTAGGACTTACAAGATACGCACAGCACCCATAAGCTTGTGTGCTTGCATCAGCAAACACATGAAGTCTCTGGGGCTTATCCCTAAACCCACAGCACCTTTGAATTTTAATGTTCTGCACTTTTGTTAAATCAGCAGCTAACTTCTTCCAAGATTTTTGATTTTCATTTGTTATTGGATCATCCCACCCAACATTTGTCCTCAAAATTTCTTGGAGGAGAATCTTTGATTTTATTGTTGAAGGCAGGAATAGACCCATAGGATCAAAAATTTTGGAAGCCTCTGATAATATTTGTCTTTTAGTATTTGCTTCCTCATCAAGTTTAAAACCTTTAGTACAGATTGAATCATGACTGTTAGAAGTTGCATCCAAATACCAGTTCATACCTAAAGTTTTAACTCTGTCTGATGGCTGAGTAAGACCATTATTATCCATTAAAATCTTTTTGTTTAAATCCTCATCATTTGAAATCCACTCTCTAAGTTCAAAGTTACCTTGTTGCATAATGTTTTGAGAGTGTTCATAGACTTCAGATAATTCAGATTTTGTTGTTGTTGAGCCTATTAGATTGTCTACGTAAAAATGTTCCTTAAGGAAGTTCAATGTTAAAGAGTTATTAAACTGGTTCAAATGATGTCCAATTGTCAATGCTAATAGGCTAGGTGAGCAATTGGCTCCAAACAACACAACATTAAATCTATAGGTTATGAACCCTTTATTCAAATCAAATGGATCCTTGAACCATAAGAACCTAAGTTGGTTCTTATCATATTCAATTTTAAGATTTATTCTCAAAAATGCCTTTGAAATGTCACTTTGTACGGCATATTTATCTAACCTGAACCTCAGTAAGATCTTCACAAGGTCAGAAATGAGATTAGGACCCTCAATCAAGCAATCATTCAAACTGTGTTTATCACTGTCTTTGAGGCTACAGTTATATACTACTCTGAGTTTTGTTGTTGGGGCATCTTGTCGATAAACCCCCCTGTGGGGGGTTTTTTGTTACTTCTTCAATGAAGCCTTTCTGTAGCTGTTCTTTGAAGACATCATTATATATTTGAATATTATTATCTTGTTTGAGTTTTTTCATTACTTTATATAAATGTCCTTTAGCTACTTTGAGATTGTCTCTTAAAGTTGGACAATTTATTTTCCAAGGTAACTCAATAAAATAACTATTGTCTTTACACTGAATGGTGTCTTCAAATCTTTCTACCATTAACTGATCTTCTGAAGTTTGATTTGTGTCATGTATACCCACAGATTCTAGCAACCATAAAGTTTGAATTGCCTCATCCAAAGTTTCATTTGATAATGATGAATTAATGTTCTCAGTTGAGATAATATTATTCAAAGTGTTGCTATTCTTACAGGTGTTATGCAGGACTGAGTTGAGGCACATAGTATTTGTTGGTCATGAACTGTTTTGGTTTAGGTCTAGGTTGTATTTGGATAGGTCACCCAAAGGGGCTGTCCCTGATGGAGTCTGAATAGCTATACCATTACCTATCTCTACTATGCCCTTATGAATAAGATTAATATAATCTGCCCCTATTAACATTTCAATGTTAGCTACTGTGTTGTTAGTGATATGTCTATCAGCTATTTTGTAGTGTTTTCCCAAATGATTTATGGTTTGTTCTAGTTTGGGTATAACCAGTTTGTTTTGTCCTACTTTAGAAATAATAACTGCTTCAATTTTCTCTAATTTATTTTCTAAATGTAGTTCCAGGTCAATTGTCTTATAGCTATTTTTGTCCGAGTTATCCTTAACAAAGGATGCAATATTGAGGTTTTGTTCATTCGGGTTTGGTGTCAAACCCAATTTATTAACTACATTTTGCGAAACAAATGTTTGTTGAGAACAACAGTCTATAAGACATCTCACTGGAGTGGTGCTACCCTCACTATTCACTAAGTCCAAAGTAATAGTTGGTAAAAGAATCTCAGTGTTTTTTGTTACGTTGCTTGAGCAAACAGAATGTCCCATGAAAGTGGCATTTTCTTGATTACCTTTGTTTGGTGGAGGTATCTTTTGAGTTTGAGTACTATTGTTTGGACACTTTGGTGAATCACACATTGATGAGACATGTCGTAAACTTTTACAAAACTTACACTGAATCTTAACCTAGATTTACAGCTTTCTTATAATGTCCCTGGCCAGTACACTTTTACATAGGTTCAACTGTTCACATCTTTTAGCTCTTTGGTTAAAGTCTGAATATTTGTCACACCCAGTACTACTGTGTTCATCACTTGCACAAAATTTGCAATGTGGTGTGTAAGTTGAGGCAGCAGTTACATTAAAGTTCTGTAATGTAGGTGTTCGTGTATTACAGTTGGTCACATTTGATTCTATAGTATCAAGTTTTGTCTGTTTGGCTGTAGCTAGTTGGTCTCTGGGAACAGTCTTTGGTTTATCCATAGTCTGGGTCTTATTTTGTGTTGGAATATTTCTCAATTTGTAATTAGTTAGGATATTGGGAAAGTGTTTTCTGATATCTTCAAGATTAGGATAATTTTCTCCCGTCTTTAGAACTAAAATATCTTTAACCCTCAAAGGAAGGCACCTAAGAACTATGCCTTGTATAATCCAAGATGAAGCTTTAATATCTATCTCATTGCTAACCAGTTGTCCTATAATAGCTTCTAATTTTGTATAAAAATTTTCCATATCACTATGGTTATCTTTTATGGGTGCAAAATCAAAAATTTGTTGAGATAATTCATATACAATCTCATCTTTATTAATGTAATTACGTTTTAAGAGATCAATAGCTACTTCATATGAATTCCCTACGGCTGGTAAATAGGCTATCAGGTTATAGGCTGGGCCTTTAAGGAAACTAGTTAAGTAGCTAAACTTTTCAACAGTTGAAATATAAGGTTTATTACCTATTAAACTCTCAAATTTGTCAATGAAAGATGGGAATTGTACCGTGTCCCCTTCAAATGTTGGTACTAGCAAAATGGGTAACTGAGCCCTCAATTCTTGTGACTCAGGATTTAGCATGCCACTTAAATTTTGTTGAAGGTTAGCTCTACTTTGATTAAAATCAGAATTAGGTTTATTTGGTGTTAAGTCAGTCAAACGAGACCGTAGTCTCCTTATTTGCTGTTCAATTGAGATTACCTGATCATCATTATCAGCGTAAAGGTCTATCAATTGTTCTTCAGCCATTTCGGATTCAACTAACTCTGAAATACTCTCATCAATGGCTATTATTTCCTTCTTTTTAGTTTCCAATTTAAGAATTACACACTCTAAATCTTCCTTACCTGGTTGTGTAATATTGTTAAAAGTGTTCACAGCCTTTGTAACAGCTCCCAACTTTGCCCCCCTTTTTTTTTTAACTTTTTCAATTCCGCACTGTCCATGTTTAAGTCAAAATTGTTTAACTGGGGATCGTAATGAAATAGAGGACAAGAAGAAATTACCAGAGAAGAGAGAGCACAGACAAAACAGTCAAGTTTAAATTTGGTTTAATCCCCCCCAAGTACTTATGTGTCACTCAGGTCTAAGCTTATAAGAGAATGAGACTCCTTAAATGTAAATGTTTCCTAGTTAGGCCCTAGGTTGTAGACCTAATTAGGCTTGATTAGGTTAGGCTTAGGCTAGACCATTTAGCCTAATTCTGCAATTTTTGTTAAGTAAGGTTAAGGTTTGTAAATTCCCCACACACGGACCACCAATGTGAAAAATGCTCTGTATGAATTGGTCCACAATTAACCCACCCCTTATTCTCCAGTCTAACTATAGAGTAGATCAAGTCTAGCCTAGAGGGGTCAGCCTAGAGATTCCGGAAATGGTCCAGAGCGGGCAGATAAATTGAGGTCCACAGTAGGATTCCTCACCAAACTAGGTTAGGGCAATCTACCTTCACCTTTGTTAAGCTATGAGTTGATGCTGGGTCTTAGGCCACAATGTAGGCCTAAGTTGTCTGACCCAGCTTAATTTAATGATCTATAACTGGGTTAAAAACACAATTAGTCACTTACTGCTAGTTATTAGAGAGTCTCTTTTCTCCTTCTGTTTTGTCGAGAGCGTACTTGCTGGTGGGGATCTTTTTCTTGTCTGTTCTTCTCCCTTCTCAGTTCCGTCCTTCGCCCCGTTCCTCGTTTTCGTTCTCCTTTTCGCGGGGCTTTTTCCACCAGCGTCGTCTTGGTTTTTTCCTCGGTTGGTTGATCGGTAATGTATATCTATTACCGAGCACGCTCTTGTCACACAGTATATAAATACTAGTGTGGAGAATAACTCTGGTGAGCAACCAATTGGTTTCATCCACCCAGTTATTGACATAAAAGGAATTTAATAATTGTTAGATTAACTACCTACCTACTCAGTGAACCATTTTCGTTACCTCCCTACCCACTCATCAGTTTTCCATATACTGGGGGCCCCGGGAGATAAAAATTTTGGTGTCATTGTCACCAATTTTTATGTCTGAGTGTAGACTAGCTAACTATTTGACTGTAAATGCCTGTTAATCTGATTAACAGTGCCTATCCTCACCTTCTCATGGAGAAGGTGTAGCATTTAATTAGAAGAGAAAAT
Source organism: Bathynomus jamesi (assembly GCA_023014485.1). NCBI lineage: Eukaryota > Metazoa > Arthropoda > Malacostraca > Isopoda > Cirolanidae > Bathynomus > Bathynomus jamesi. The sequence goes on from JAJOZX010000486.1 coordinate 1,298,928, forward strand.
ATACATCCATAGGATGAAACTGTCTATGGTCTTTACCATAAGAAAAGAAAAAGTGAAAGTTAGAAGATAAAATTACAATTCCCCAGCATCTATTTTTTGTTGTAAAAATAGTCGCGCCTTTAATGCTGTTTGTCGCTGAGGTCTTGTGTCTGTCAATGTTGTAGTAGGATGCGTTACCACTCCTACTGTCAAAGGAATAGTTACTGGAAGTTCAGTGTCTCCAGTTGTTACTGTCAGTGGAGAAGGTTCTCCAAAGTCCATTGTTTTGGGTCCAGACTCTAAAGGGTACAAAAGAGAAATGTCTCTTGTTGTGTCACCCGTTGAAGTCCTTAATTTGACCACTCTTGTTACCCCGTCTGCCCCTGGTCTGAGTTCTGAAACTCTAGCCAGAGGCCAGTATTGTCTTGGAGTACTGTCATGTATGAGAACAAGGTCCCCTACCTTAATTGTGTCAGACCAATCCTTCTTAGTCATTTGTTTATGTCTCTCCCTTAGACCCATCAAGTACTCAGTTTTCCACTGTTTAATGAAATGAGCTTTAACTCTAGTTAAATGTTGTAACTTAGTCTGGAGCTCATCATGTCGTTGAGTCCAGTTTGGGTCTTCTGAAGAGTCTATATTGTAGTCCGGCAGGAGACTAACTTGTTCTCCCCGAATCAAATGATTTGGAGTTAATGGTTCCGGGTCATTAATGTTGTCACTCACATAAGTGAGTGGTCTATTGTTGATGATGTTCTCAATCTCAGCCAGGAGAGTGAGCAACTCAAATAAGTGTATCTGTTTTTTGCCAATTGCTTTCTTCAAGCAATTCTTTACTGTTTGTATATTCCTCTCCCAGATAGAACCATACCAAGGAGAGGCAACCGGAATATACTTCCACTTTATGTTTGAATTTTGTATATATAATTGTGTGAGTTCATCGCTTAACAAGTCGTGGATGACTTGTTCACCAGCCTTGAAATATGTAGCATTGTCAGTCCAAACTGTCTTGGGTACTGAATGTCGTGCACAGAATCTCTTAAAGACAGCAACAAAAGATTCTGCTGTAAGGTCCTCCACAACATCCAGATAAACAGCTCGTGAGGCAGCACATGTAAACAGTACAATGTACATTTTTTGTTCAGTGTCACCACCCCTACAGTCAATGCTCCTGTATAGTCAATGCCTACAGTCTCAAAGGGTCTGTTGAGAGTAACTCTCTCCTCTGGCAAAGCAGGAGGATTTGGTTTCCTATAGGGCCTAGCATGAATACGCCTACATGTGACACACTCACTCAGGACTGTTTTAACAGTGATCCTTCCCTTGGGTATCCAATAAGTTTTTCTTAATGTAGTTAGTGTCTGTGGTACCCCCATATGATATACATCATTGTGTGTTTTTCTGATGATTAATGTTGTCAAATAGCTAAATCTAGGTAAAAGGATTGGATGTTTGCTTTTGTATGACAGTTTTGATTTGTCTAATCTCCCTTTACACCTTAGAAGGCCTTCCTCATCTCTGAAAAGTTAGATCCACAACTACTGATGGTACAGGTTCTTTTGTTTGTTTCCCATTAGTCAAGAATTCTAACTCTTTATTGTACTCTTTTTGTTGTGCATGGCCTATCCAGTATTTGGTTGCAACTTCTGTATAATTATGATTGTTTTTATTTAGCTGTTTGTTAATTGTAGTTAAACAGTTGTGAGCAAACCTCAAACAGTAGGCTGTGACCCTGACAAGTTTACTGAAGTCAGAATAACGTTCATAATTAGTGATTGGTTCAACCTTTTCATTTGAAAAGATTAAATTTAATGTCAAGTTAACTTGTTCCACAGGCCATTGGTCTGTATTACAGAGCCACTTAGGTCCCATAAACCAAGTTTTGTTTGACTTCAACAACTTGTAGGATAAACCTCTGGTCAGAAAGTCTGCTGGATTTTGTTTAGTTGGAACATAGTGAAAGTTTACTTGTAGGCTTTCATTAGCTTCAGCTATTTCTTTTAGCCTATTTCTTACAAAGATATTCTTACTATTAATGCTATCATTCCGTATCCAGGCAAGACAAATCTGACTGTCAAGCCAGATGTGGATATCAGTTATGTTCACATCATGGTAAGCATCCTTAAGCAATGAAATGGTTTTAATGGCTAATGCAGCAGCCAATAGTTCCAATTGAGGTATGGTTCGGGTAGGTTTGAGAGGTGCAACTTTCCCTTTTGCATAAATTAGATGACTTTCTGTAGGACTTACAAGATACGCACAGCACCCATAAGCTTGTGTGCTTGCATCAGCAAACACATGAAGTCTCTGGGGCTTATCCCTAAACCCACAGCACCTTTGAATTTTAATGTTCTGCACTTTTGTTAAATCAGCAGCTAACTTCTTCCAAGATTTTTGATTTTCATTTGTTATTGGATCATCCCACCCAACATTTGTCCTCCAAATTTCTTGGAGGAGAATCTTTGATTTTATTGTTGAAGGCAGGAATAGACCCATAGGATCAAAAATTTTGGAAGCCTCTGATAATATTTGTCTTTTAGTATTTGCTTCCTCATCAAGTTTAAAACCTTTAGTACAGATTGAATCATGACTGTTAGAAGTTGCATCCAAATACCAGTTCATACCTAAAGTTTTAACTCTGTCTGATGGCTCAGTAAGACCATTATTATCCTTTAAAATCTTTTTGTTTAAATCCTCATCATTTGAAATCCACTCTCTAAGTTCAAAGTTACCTTGTTGCATAATGTTTTGAGAGTGTTCATAGACTTCAGATAATTCAGATTTTGTTGTTGTTGAGCCTATTAGATTGTCTACGTAAAAATGTTCCTTAAGGAAGTTCAATGTTAAAGAGTTATTAAACTGGTTCAAATGATGTCCAATTGTCAATGCTAATAGGCTAGGTGAGCAATTGGCTCCAAACAACACAACATTAAATCTATAGGTTATGAACCCTTTATTCAAATCAAATGGATCCTTGAACCATAAGAACCTAAGTTGGTTCTTATCATATTCATTTTTAAGATTTATTCTCAAAAATGCCTTTGAAATGTCACTTTGTACGGCATATTTATCTAACCTGAACCTCAGTAAGATCTTCACAAGGTCAGAAATGAGATTAGGACCCTCAATCAGGCAATCATTCAAACTGTGTTTATCACTGTCTTTGAGGCTACAGTTATATACTACTCTGAGTTTTGTTGTTGGGGCATCTTGTCGATAAACCCCCCTGTGGGTTAAATAATGACAACCATCTTTTTTAAAAGGGTTATTTGTTACTTCTTCAATGAAGCCTTTCTGTAGCTGTTCTTTGAAGACATCATTATATGTATTTTTTATATATATTATTATCTTGTTTGAGTTTTTTCATTACTTTATATAAATGTCCTTTAGCTACTTTGAGATTATCTCTTAAAGTTGGACAATTTATTTTCCAAGGTAACTCAATAAAATAACTATTGTCTTTGCACTGAATGGTGTCTTCAAATCTTTCTACCATTAACTGATCTTCTGAAGTTTGATTTGTGTCATGTATACCCACAGATTCTAGCAACCATAAAGTTTGAATTGCCTCATCCAAAGTTTCATTTGATAATGATGAATTAATGTTCTCAGTTGAGATAATATTATTCAAAGTGTTGCTATTCTTACAGGTGTTATGTAGGACTGAGTTGAGGCACATAGTATTTGTTGGTCATGAACTATTTTGGTTTAGGTCTAGGTTGTATTTGGATAGGTCACCCAAAGGGGCTATCCCTGATGGAGTCTGAATAGCTATACCATTACCTATCTCACTATGCCCTTATGAATAAGATTAATATAATCTGCCCCCATTAACATTTCAATGTTAGCTACTGTGTTGTTAGTGATATGTCTATCAGCTATTTTGTAGTGTTTTCCCAAATGATTTATGGTTTGTTCTAGTTTGGGTATAACCAGTTTGTTTTGTCCTACTTTAGAAATAATAACTGCTTCAATTTTCTCTAATTTATTTTCTAAATGTAGTTCCAGGTCAATTGTCTTATAGCTATTTTTGTCCGAGTTATCCTTAACAAAGGATGCAATATTGAGGTTTTGTTCATTCGGGTTTGGTGTCAAACCCAATTTATTAACTACATTTTGCGAAACAAATGTTTGTTGAGAACAACAGTCTATAAGACATCTCACTGGAGTGGTGCTACCCTCACTATTCACTAAGTCCAAAGTAATAGTTGGTAAAAGAATCTCAGTGTTTTTGTTACGTTGTTTGAGCAAACAGAATGTCCCATGAAAGTGGCATTTTCTTGATTACCTTTGTTTGGTGGAGGTATCTTTTGAGTTTGAGTACTATTGTTTGGACACTTTGGTGAATCACACATTGATGAGACATGTCGTAAACTTTTACAAAACTTACACTTGAATCTTAACCTAGATTTACAGTCTTTCTTATAATGTCCCTGGCCAGTACACTTTTTACATAGGTTCAACTGTTCACATCTTTTAGCTCTTTGGTTAAAGTCTGAATATTTGTCACACCCAGTACTACTGTGTTCATTACTTGCACAAAATTTGCAATGTAGTGTGTAAGTTGAGGCAGCAGTTACATTAAAGTTCTGTAATGTAGGTGTTCGTGTATTACAGTTGGTCACATTTGATTCTACAGTATCAAGTTTTGTCTGTTTGGCTGTAGCTAGTTGGTCTCTGGGAACAGTCTTTGGTTTATCCATAGTCTGGGTCTTATTTTGTGTTGGAATATTTCTCAATTTGTAATTAGTTAGGATATTGGGAAAGTGTTTTCTGATATCTTCAAGATTAGGATAATTTTCTCCCGTCTTTAGAACTTAAAATATCTTTAACCCTCAAAGGAAGGCACCTAAGAACTATGCCTTGTATAATCCAAGATGAAGCTTTAATATCTATCTCATTGCTAACCAGTTGTCCTATAATAGCTTCTAATTTTGTATAAAAATTTTCCATATCACTATGGTTATCTTTTATGGGTGCAAAATCAAAAATTTGTTGAGATAATTCATATACAATCTCATCTTTATTAATGTAATTACGTTTTAAGAGATCAATAGCTACTTCATATGAATTCCCTACGGCTGGTAAATAGGCTATCAGGTTATAGGCTGGGCCTTTAAGGAAACTAGTTAAGTAGCTAAACTTTCAACAGTTGAAATATAAGGTTTATTACCTATTAAACTCTCAAATTTGTCAATGAAAGATGGGAATTGTACCGTGTCCCCTTCAAATGTTGGTACTAGCAAAATGGGTAACTGAGCCCTCAATTCTTGTGACTCAGGATTTAGCATGCCACTTAAATTTTGTTGAAGGTTAGCTCTACTTTGATTAAAATCAGAATTAGGTTTATTTGGTGTTAAGTCAGTCAAACGAGACCGTAGTCTCCTTATTTGCTGTTCAATTGAGATTACCTGATCATCATTATCAGCGTAAAGGTCTATCAATTGTTCTTCAGCCATTTCGGATTCAACTAACTCTGAAATACTCTCATCAATGGCTATTATTTCCTTCTTTTTAGTTTCCAATTTAAGAATTACACACTCTAAATCTTCCTTACCTGGTTGTGTAATATTGTTAAAAGTGTTCACAGCCTTTGTAACAGCTCCCAACTTTGCCCCCCTTTTCTTTTTTAACTTTTTCAATTCCGCACTGTCCATGTTTAAGTCAAAATTGTTTAACTGGGGATCGTAATGAAATAGAGGACAAGAAGAAATTACCAGAGAAGAGAGAGCACAGACAAAACAGTCAAGTTTAAAATTTGGTTTAATCCCCCCCAAGTACTTATGTGTCACTCAGGTCTAAGCTTATAAGAGAATGAGACTCCTTAAATGTAAATGTTTCCTAGTTAGGCCCTAGGTTGTAGACCTAATTAGGCTTGATTAGGTTAGGCTTAGGCTAGACCATTTAGCCTAATTCTGCAATTTTTTTGTAAGTAAGGTTAAGGTTTGTAAATTCCCCACACGGACCACCAATGTGAAAAATGCTCTGTATGAATTGGTCCACAATTAACCCACCCCTTATTTCCAGTCTAACTATAGAGTAGATCAAGTCTAGCCTAGAGGGGTCAGCCTAGAGATTCCGGAAATGGTCCAGAGCGGGCAGATAAATTGAGGTCCACAGTAGGATTCCTCACCAAACTAGGTTAGGGCAATCTACCTTCCTTTGTTAAGCTATGAGTTGATGCTGGGTCTTAGGCCACAATGTAGGCCTAAGTTGTCTGACCCAGCTTAATTTAATGAATCTATAACTGGGTAAAAACACAATTAGTCACTTACTGCTAGTTTTAGAGAGTCTCTTTTCCCTTCCTGTTTTGTCGAGAGCGTACTTGCTGGTGGGGATCTTTTTTTCTTGTCTGTTCTTCTCCTTCCCTCGTTCCGTCCTTCGCCCCGTTCCTCGTTTTCTTCTCTCCTTTTCGGGGGCTTTTTCCACCAGCGTGTCTTGGTTTTTTCCTCGGTTGGTTGATCGGTAATGTATATCTATTACCGAGCACGCTCTTGTCACACAGTATATAAATACTAGTGTGAAGAATAACTCTGGTGAGCAACCAATTGGTTTCATCCACCCAGTTATTGACATAAAAGGAATTTAATAATTGTTAGATTAACTACCTACCTACTCAGTGAACCATTTTCGTTACCTCCCAACTACCCATATACTGGGGGCCCCGGGAGATAAAAATTTTGGTGTCATTGTCACCAATTTTTATGTCTGAGTGTAGACTAGCTAACTATTTGACTGTAAATGCCTGTTAATCTGATTAACAGTGCCTATCCTCACCTTCTCATGGAGAAGGTGTAGCATTTAATTAGAAGAGAAAATACATCCATAGGATGAAACTATCTATGGTCTTTACCATAAGAAAAAAAAAGTGAAAGTTAGAAGATAAAATTACAATTCCCCAGCATCTATTTTTTGTTGTAAAAATAGTCGCGCCTTTAATGCTGTTTGTCGCTGAGGTCTTGTGTCTGTCAATGTTGTAGTAGGATGCGTTACCACTCCTACTGTCAAAGGAATAGTTACTGGAAGTTCAGTGTCTCCAGTTGTTACTGTCAGTGGAGAAGGTTCTCCAAAGTCCATTGTTTTGGGTCCAGACTCTAAAGGGTACAAAAGAGAAATGTCTCTTGTTGTGTCACCCGTTGAAGTCCTTAATTTGACCACTCTGTTACCCCGTCTGCCCCTGGTCTGAGTTCTGAAACTCTAGCCAGAGGCCAGTATTGTCTTGGAGTACTGTCATGTATGAGAACAAGGTCCCCTACCTTAATTGGTGTCAGACCAATCCTTCTTAGTCATTTGTTTATGTCTCTCCTAGACCCATCAAGTACTCAGTTTTCCACTGTTTAATGAAATGAGCTTTAACTCTAGTTAAATGTTGTAACTTAGTCTGGAGCTCATATGTCGTTGAGTCCAGTTTGGGTCTTCTGAAGAGTCTATATTAGTCCGGCAGGAAACTAACTTGTTCTCCCGACATATATGATTTGCGAGTTTAATGGTTCCGGGTCTATTAATGTTGTTCACTCACATAAGTGAGTGGTCTATTGTTGATGATGTTCTCAATCTCAGCCAGGAGAGTGAGCAACTCAAATAAGTGTATATGTTTTTTGCCAATGGCTTTTCTTCAAGCAATCTTTACTGTTTGTATATTCCTCTCCCAGATAGAACCATACCAAGGAGAGGCAACCGGAATATACTTCCACTTTATGTTTGAATTTTGTATATATAATTGTGTGAGTTCTTCTTCGCTTAGCAAGTCGTGGATGACTTGTTCACCAGCCTTGAAATATGTAGCTTGTCAGTCCAAACTGTCTTGGGTACTGAATGTCGTGCACAGAATCTCTTAAAGACGCAACAAAAGATTCTGCTGTAAGGTCTCCACAACATCCAGATAAACAGCTCGTGAGGCCAGCACATGAAACAGTACAATGTACATTTTTTGTCAGTGTCAACCACCCCTACAGTCAATGCTCCTGTATAGTCAATGCCTACAGTCCTCAAAGGGTCTGTTGAGAGTAACTCTCTCCTCTGGCAAAGCAGGAGGATTTGGTTTCCTATAGGGCCTAGCATGAATATGCCTACAGTGACACACTCACTCAGGATGTTTTAACAGTGATCCTTCCCTTGGGTATCCAATAAGTTTTTCTTAATGTAGTTAGTGTCTGTGGTACCCCCATATGATATACATCATTGTGTGTTTTTCTGATGATTAATGTTGTCAAATAGCTAAATCTAGGTAAAAGGATTGGATGTTTGCTTTTGTATGACAGTTTTGATTTGTCTAATCTCCCTTTACACCTTAGAAGGCCTCATCTCTGAACAAGTTTAGATCCACAACTACTGATGGTACAGGTTCTTTTGTTTGTTTCCCATTAGTCAAGAATTCTAACTCTTTATTGTACTCTTTTTGTTGTGCATGGCCTATCCAGTACTTGGTTGCAACTTCTGTATAATTATGATTGTTTTTATTTAGCTGTTTGTTAATTGTAGTTAAACAGTTGTGAGTAAATGAGAACCAACTCTTTGTGATCATTTATTTATTTATATAAAGTCAAACAATGACAACGGTCTTCTGAAAAAGGAATAAGCATAATAAGTAATCACTTGAATAAAACATAAACATAAACATAAACATAATCATTGTCCTCTATCTCCTCCCAAGTCTTTGATACTAGATGTGATATGAGGTAATTGCAGTACAGTAGTGCAAAGACTTATATTGTTTTATAAAGTGAATACAGTATAGTACTTTAATAGGAAAACATAGATACTAGTTTATTTAAGAGTAATATGAGGACATAAGGCTTTGCTATTACATCATGATGAATACGATACTGTAGAAACTAAAATATAAATACTTATGGAATTATACAGTACATTATATCCAATCAAACATATTACAATACAATTAGAGAGTTCAGCGAGAGATTGAATCATATATTAAAATAAGGGTTGTACAACGGTATTCCTGACAAAAGTAATAGTACAGTAGTGAGGTTACAGCTGTATTGGGAACACAATATAAAGTTCTTAGTAAGTAAAGTGTAAAGTGTACTGTACTCTATCTCTCCCCCAAGTCTTTGAGCCAGCAATTTTATAAAGAAGATTATTAAGGATAATATGGCAAGAAAAAAAATAAAAATTTGTATGTTTACGGATAAAGACTAAACCTTATTTTGTCAGTGCCCTTAATTTAAAGCATACTTGATTGGTTACTCTTCTTGATTCATATGGTAGTCTTCATGCCAGGTAGGGGGGCGTCTGGTACGGTTCGAATGCCTTAGTGGAGTTGCAGTTTGGGGTGCCGTACCCATTGGCCTAGGGGGGGGGGTGGTAGTATGTCGATGGGCGGCGTTGACATGTCTTCTTGGGTGGGGGGTGTGGTCTCTTCAGGGTCGGGCGCCTCGTTCAACGTGCGGGCTGGACCGTGTCGGACTACGGGGTGAAGCGGGTGTCTTTGGTCCTGGTGCTGACCTGGCAGGTGTAGGTGGTGCAGCAGGTGGGCTGTTGGTGGGCACCGCTAGGAAGTTCTTCAAATGTTGGTCTATGGTCATCTTTGGAGCAGGTGTGCTGAAGGGTTCATATTTTTTAAGGAATTTCCTGTTCCTTACAGTTACCCTCCCAGATCCATCGACCCTAACCACGTACTGGTCAAACTGCCTGACTTCGATGACCACACCTGTCTTGTCCCATTTACGGGCGTGTGGACCGACCTGGTTCTGGATGCGTATAAGGTCTCCGACTGCTAGTGGTGGGAGTCTCTTGGTGTGCTCTGACCAGCGTTCCGCACCCCTCATGTGGCGGTTCCTCAGAGCATCTTCTCGGGTGGCCAAGTTTTCACGCCACGTGTCGTGTGGTTTATATCGGCCGGGAAGGATTGGAATGAAGTCCCGGATAGGGCGGCCGAATACACACATTGCTGGGGAGTGTTTTGTATCTCTATCCGGCGTGTTTCTGTATTGAAGCATGGCCCGTTGAAAGTTTTCGGTGTTGAGGTCGCCGTTTGGTCCAGTGTTGTCGGTTATTAGGCGTTTCGTTGTCTTGACACCAACTTCTGCCCGACAGTTGCTGTGAGGGAAAGCCACTGATGAGAGTCGGTGGTGTACGCCCCAGTTTTTGAGGAACTGCCGTGTGGCTGCTGCGGTAAATTCAGGGCCCCCATCGGAAGCCAGTTCGTCGGGGATGCCGAAGGTGACGAAGGTCCGTCGGAGGCAGGCGATGAGTCCAGCAGCACCATCTGATGACCTCTCTACTATTGGCCAGTTGGAGTATCTGTCCACCACGACCAGGTAGTTTACTCCTTTGTAGTGGAAGTAGTCCGCGCAGACGCACTGGAAGGGGTATTCTGGTGATGTTGGTGGAGTGGGTGGAGCGCTGGGCTGGGTTGGTGCCATGCGGTTGCAGTGGTTGCAGCTAGCCCGTAGTGCTGTGATGGCTGGTGTGATGCCAGGCCAGAAAATGGAGTCTTCTGCTCTGGAGATCATGGATGAAGTACCTTGATGAGCTGAGTGGAGTGAAGCCAGTACTTCTTGCCTGAGGGCCGGCGGGATAACCGTGCGGTTCCTGTACATTACCACGCCGTCAACAGTGCGGAGGTCGTCGCGAAACTGGTGATATTCCCGCAGCTGTGCAGGGAGTGCATGGCGGGATTCAGGCATACCGGACTCTATGACATTGGCTAAACTATTCATGACTTCATCGCTGGTCGTGGCGGTGCGTACTCGATCCCATGTCACTGATCCAGGCTCAGCGAGTTGAGTGTTGATGCGGCTGCAGAAATGACGCAGGCTTCCATGCCATTACCATCTGTCAGTGATGTCCGTATGCCGGCTAGGAAGGTGGGGGGGGGAAAGAACGCCGTTCCCTCGCATGGTTGATGGATGGCTGCTACATCATCGGGGAGTGTCAGTGGTATGGGGTCGCCAGTGGGGTATCGTGACACCCCGTCAGCAGCTTTGTGTTTCGCGCCTGGTACGTGGATCATCCGGAAGCGGTACCTGAGGGTTTTTTCCTTCAAGTTTCTGAGGCGTGTATTAGATATGTCCTCTAGGGATCTGTCACCAAACACTTTGAGGAGAGGTTTGTGGTCCACTGCAATTATTAGGTCTTCGCATCCCAGCACGAAGTACCTCGCCTTGTCAAGGGCATCGGCGACAGCAAGTGCTTCTCCTTCTACTGGTGCATAGCGGGACTCAGCTGAGGTAGTGAATCTACTGCCGACCAATGTGACACGCCATCCAGTATGGCAGCAGAAGGGTTCGACTCGTGTACAGGTGCAGTGTTTCTGAAGTACCAGTAGCCGATGCCTGTTTTCGACCAGTCTGTGGCGAGGCATGTGGGCTTGGTTTTGTCAAAAATTTTAACACCCTCCTCTATTTCTGTGATGATGACATCCTTTGATTCTTCGAAGATGGTTTCCAATTCGTCATCCCACTTGAAAGGTGTTCCTGGCTTCAGAAGTAGGCGGAACGGCTGCATCCTCTTGGCCATGCTGAAGGCATACGACACCTGGTTGATGAGCCCGAACCATGATCGAACGTCGGTGATGTTCTTTGGAGATGGAAACTCTAGGATTGCTTTGAGGTATTTTTTACAGGGTCGGACACTGTCAGATGTGATCTCGAAGCCTGCAAATTCAACCTTGTCCTGACAGAACACAAACTTGTCGGGGTTCAGTGTGATTCCGTGTCTGCCGCAGGTGTCAAGCCACTGGGTGGCCTGGAAGAAGCTCTCCTCCACTGTGTCTGACCAGAGCAAGACGTCGTCAATGCACTTTGTATTGTTAGGGATGCTCGATACAATTTCGTCGTACCTTCTTGTGTAACCGTCACCAGATGCAATGTAACCCTGGGGAGCGGTTTTGTAACGGTAGCGACCCCAGGGCGTTATGAAGGTGGTCAAGTGGCGGTCTTCTTCACAGATTGGTACGCTGTGATATCCATTCCATGCATCAAACACTGTTTTCTTTTTGCCTTGCGGTACTGATCTGGCCTGGTGGAATGGCGATTGAGTGTGGTGTGTTTCGCGGGTGGCGTGAGCGTTGAGGGGTTGAAAGTCAACGGTACGCCTTGGTTTTCCGTTCTTTTTGGCGCACACCACCATTCTGTGACACCAGGTTACGGGCTCACCAACGGGTACTGGTTCAAGGACACCCAGTCTGACATCTTGGTCGAGGCCAGCCTTCACGTCCTCCTGCCAGTGGATTGGTACTGGGACGGGGGTGTGATGTGCGACTGGTTTGGCATTGGGGTCCACCATCAATTTCATTGGGGGGCCGTCCATCATGGGCAGCGCTTGGTGGTCACAAGTGTTGAAGGTGCTTGATTTGTAATAGTCCAGCAGGTATTCCTTGAGCTTTTGCTGGTTCGCCGCAACAGCGGGTAGCGGTAGCTCGATTGGAGGTGATGGAGGATGTTGGCGTCTTGGACAGTCGCAGTTAGTTACAAGTCCGCTGTCACTGTGTGGCGTGCTGGCACTGTTGTTACAGTATTGTGCTGGATCCAGTTGGACTTCCCCCACTGTAGGAAATCTTCCCGAGATAATGCCGAGTGAAACGCATGCCTCTCTGCTGATGAAGAACTTGTCAGAAGAATCGTCACATATGTTACCTGTCTCGTTTCTACTTGTTGGCCCTGTTCATCCTTGCCAGTGAGGCGAAGTATGGCTGCGCCAAGGATTTTGATGCCCTTGTTGTTGGCGGCGTGCATCTTCATGGTCACAGGGATGAGGTCAGACTGGAGAAGCCCGAGGCGGTGGATAACCTTGATACCGGTGAGGCAGCTCTGACAGCCTGTGTCTGCCATGGCAGGCAGTACCACGGTTTTTGGGTGGGCATTGAGGGTTGCCCCAAGCGCCTCGTAGTCTTCGGGGAGAGTCCTGACTGTCAGGTTGATGTGTGGCTGTGGTTGTGAGTTCTCCTTGATCCATATGTCCGATAGTTCATTGTAAATGTGATGGTCGAGGGCGATTGCTCTTTTCTTATGTGGCTCGGAAGTGTTGCTTGGCGCAGAGAAGATCAAATACCGCACCTTCGCACTCATCAGCTTTATTAGGAGTGGCTGAAAGGCTCTTGTCCTTGTCTTTGCTCCTGCATACGGATTCCCAATGGCTGTCGCGCTTGCAAATTTTGCATTTGTGGTTGTACGCAGGGCAATCCGTCTTGCGTATGTGGACTGGGGCTCTTCTGCCGTGTCCTTTTTTACCACAATATGAACAGGGGGCATTTTTGTCTTGTGGGGGTATTTGCTTACTTCTCCTGTATGTGCTGCCTGAGGCCTCCACGGCATGGGAGTCCAGCAGTCGTGATGCTGAGCGCTTGCCTGCTTCCTTCGCCTCGACAAACTGAAAGACGTCTTCCAGGGTCATCTCCTGGTTACTGTTGCCGAGGAGTTCCAGTTGTATTTCCGGGTCAGCAATTCCGCGGGTAAGGACGTCGCGAAGGATGGGGTCAGTGTAATTTACGTTGTTGTTGCAGCTTGGGCATTCAACAAGAAATTTGCAGACTCCGGCCTGACCACGAAGACGGGCTCCAAAACTGCGCACAGTTTCGTCGCGGTCTTGTCGCATATTGTGTAGGGTAACCCTGGCTACCATGGTGTTCTTCACGGACAGCTAGTTTCTTGATTGCAGCAAGGACTTCATCTTCGGTTTTGTTTGTTAGGCTTCCACCTGCGGATCTTGTCAAATCTTTGCGGAGTGAATCGTCGCAGCATTCAAGTAGTTGTACCACTTTGTCCCTACCAGTGATTTTTGTAGCTTCCGCATAATCTGTCCAACGCGACGTAAAATATGCCCAGTCTTCACTGGTACCTGCAGCCGAAATGGTTGGCCGTCTTACTTTCTCAACCTTTGCAGAGACTGTCGGGCTTGGGACATGGGTCGTGCAGTGGGCTGTTATAAGTGCGGCTACAATGGCTGGGTCCAGGTCTGCTGTGACATAGGTACAACCTGTGATAGGACATTCTACGGCAGGCATTGTGGATAGCGTTTGTTGAAGTTGCTTAATTAGGTTGGGGTGGTTGACAGTTGCTTGAATTTACCACGTATGTAGACTTATTTTATTATTTATTTAATTAATCAGTCATTTGTACCTAAGACCGTTGTCATAAATGAGAACCAACTCTTTGTGATCATTTATTTATTTATATAAAGTCAAACAATGACAACGGTCTTCTGAAAAAGGAATAAGCATAATAAGTAATCACTTGAATAAAACATAAACATAAACATAAACATAATCATTGTCCTCTAGATTCATTAAATTAAGCTGGGTCAGACAACTTAGGCCTACATTGTGGCCTAAGACCCAGCATCAACTCATAGCTTAACAAAGGTAAAGGTAGATTGCCCTAACCTAGTTTGGTGAGGAATCCTACTGTGGACCTCAATTTATCTGCCCGCTCTGGACCATTTCCGGAATCTCTAGGCTGACCCCTCTAGGCTAGACTTGATCTACTCTATAGTTAGACTGGAGAAATAAGGGGTGGGTTAATTGTGGACCAATTCATACAGAGCATTTTTCACATTGGTGGTCCGTGTGTGGGGAATAAACAAACCTTAACCTTACTTAACAAAAAAATTGCAGAATTAGGCTAAATGGTCTAGCCTAAGCCTAACCTAATCAAACCTAATTAGGTCTACAACCTAGGGCCTAACTAGGAAACATTTACATTCAAGGAGTCTCATTCTCTTATAAGCTTAGACCTGAGTGACACATAAGTACTTGGGGGGGGATTAAACCAAATTTAAACTTGACTGTTTTGTCTGTGCTCTCTCTTCTCTGGTAATTTCTTCTTGTCCTCTATTTCATTACGATCCCCAGTTAAACAATTTTGACTTAAACATGGACAGTGCGGAATTGAAAAAGTTAAAAAGAAAAGGGGGGCAAAGTTGGGAGCTGTTACAAAGGCTGTGAACACTTTTAACAATATTACACAACCAGGTAAGGAAGATTTAGAGTGTGTAATTCTTAAATTGGAAACTAAAAAGAATGAAATAATAGCCATTGATGAGAGTATTTCAGAGTTAGTTGAATCCGAAATGGCTGAAGAACAATTGATAGACCTTTACGCTGATAATGATGATCAGGTAATCTCAATTGAACAGCAAATAAGGAGACTACGGTCTCGTTTGACTGACTTAACACCAAATAAACCTAATTCTGATTTTAATCAAAGTAGAGCTAACCTTCAACAAAATTTAAGTGGCATGCTAAATCCTGAGTCACAAGAATTGAGGGCTCAGTTACCCATTTTGCTAGTACCAACATTTGAAGGGGACACGGTACAATTCCCATCTTTCATTGACAAATTTGAGAGTTTAATAGGTAATAAACCTTATATTTCAACTGTTGAAAAGTTTAGCTACTTAACTAGTTTCCTTAAAGGCCCAGCCTATAACCTGATAGCCTATTTACCAGCCGTAGGGAATTCATATGAAGTAGCTATTGATCTCTCTTAAAACGTAATTACATTAATAAAGATGAGATTGTATATGAATTATCTCAACAAATTTTTGATTTTGCACCCATAAAAGATAACCATAGTGATATGGAAAATTTTTATACAAAATTAGAAGCTATTATAGGACAACTGGTTAGCAATGAGATAGATATTAAAGCTTCATCTTGGATTATACAAGGCATAGTTCTTAAGTGCCTTCCTTTGAGGGTTAAAGATATTTTAGTTCTAAAGACGGGAGAAAATTATCCTAATCTTGAAGATATCAGAAAACACTTTCCCAATATCCTAACTAATTACAAATTGAGAAATATTCCAACACAAAATAAGACCCAGACTATGGATAAACCAAAGACTGTTCCCAGAGACCAACTAGCTACAGCCAAACAGACAAAACTTGATACTATAGAATCAAATGTGACCAACTGTAATACACGAACACCTACATTACAGAACTTTAATGTAACTGCTGCCTCAACTTACACACCACATTGCAAATTTTGTGCAAGTGATGAACACAGTAGTACTGGGTGTGACAAATATTCAGACTTTAACCAAAGAGCTAAAAGATGTGAACAGTTGAACCTATGTAAAAAGTGTACTGGCCAGGGACATTATAAAAAGACTGTAAATCTAGGTTAAGATTCAAGTGTAAGTTTTGTAAAAGTTTACGACATGTCTCATCAATGTGTGATTCACCAAAGTGTCCAAACAATAGTACTCAAACTCAAAAGATACCTCCACCAAACAAAGGTAATCAAGAAAATGCCACTTTCATGGGACATTCTGTTTGCTCAAGCAACGTAACAAAAAACACTGAGATTCTTTTACCAACTATTACTTTGGACTTAGTGAATAGTGAGGGTAGCACCACTCCAGTGAGATGTCTTATAGACTGTTGTTCTCAACAAACATTTGTTTCGCAAAATGTAGTTAATAAATTGGGTTTGACACCAAACCCGAATGAACAAAACCTCAATATTGCATCCTTTGTTAAGGATAACTCGGACAAAAATAGTTATAAGACAATTGACCTGGAACTACATTTAGAAAATAAATTAGAGAAAATTGAAGCAGTTATTATTTCTAAAGTAGGACAAAACAAACTGGTTATACCCAAACTAGAACAAACCATAAATCATTTGGGAAAACACTACAAAATAGCTGATAGACATATCACTAACAACACAGTAGCTAACATTGGAATGTTAATAGGGGCAGATTATATTAATCTTATTCATAAGGGCATAGTAGAGATAGGTAATGGTATAGCTATTCAGACTCCATCAGGGATAACCCCTTTGGGTGACCTATCCAAATACAACCTAGACCTAAACCAAAACAGTTCATGACCAACAAATACGATGTGCCTCAACTCAGTCCTGCATAACACCTGTAAGAATAGCAACACTTTGAATAATATTATCTCAACTGAGAACATTAATTCATCATTATCAAATGAAACTTTGGATGAGGCAATTCAAACTTTATGGTTGCTAGAATCTGTGGGTATACATGACACAAATCAAACTTCAGAAGATCAGTTAATGGTAGAAAGATTTGAAGACACCATTCAGTGTAAAGACAATAGTTATTTTATTGAGTTACCTTGGAAAATAAATTGTCCAACTTTAAGAGACAATCTCAAAGTAGCTAAAGGACATTTATATAAAGTAATGAAAAAACTCAAACAAGATAATAATATTCAAATATATAATGATGTCTTCAAAGAACAGCTACAGAAAGGCTTCATTGAAGAAGTAACAAAAAACCCTTTTAAAAAAGATGGTTGTCATTATTTAACCCACAGGGGGGTTTATCGACAAGATGCCCCAACAACAAAACTCAGAGTAGTATATAACTGTAGCCTCAAAGACAGTGATAAACACAGTTTGAATGATTGCTTGATTGAGGGTCCTAATCTCATTTCTGACCTTGTGAAGATCTTACTGAGGTTCAGGTTAGATAAATATGCCGTACAAAGTGACATTTCAAAGGCATTTTTGAGAATAAATCTTAAAAATGAATATGATAAGAACCAACTTAGGTTCTTATGGTTCAAGGATCCATTTGATTTGAATAAAGGGTTCATAACCTATAGATTTAATGTTGTGTTGTTTGGAGCCAATTGCTCACCTAGCCTATTAGCATTGACAATTGGACATCATTTGAACCAGTTTAATAACTCTTTAACATTGAACTTCCTTAAGGAACATTTTTACGTAGACAATCTAATAGGCTCAACAACAACAAAATCTGAATTATCTGAAGTCTATGAACACTCTCAAAACATTATGCAACAAGGTAACTTTGAACTTAGAGAGTGGATTTCAAATGATGAGGATTTAAACAAAAAGATTTTAATGGATAATAATGGTCTTACTGAGCCATCAGACAGAGTTAAAACTTTAGGTATGAACTGGTATTTGGATGCAACTTCTAACAGTCATGATTCATCTGTACTAAAGGTTTTAAACTTGATGAGGAAGCAAATACTAAAAGACAAATATTATCAGAGGCTTCCAAAATTTTTGATCCTATGGGTCTATTCCTGCCTTCAACAATAAAATCAAAGATTCTCCTCCAAGAAATTTGGAGGACAAATGTTGGGTGGGATGATCCAATAACAAATGAAAATCAAAAATCTTGGAAGAAGTTAGCTGCTGATTTAACAAAAGCAGAACATTAAAATTCAAAGGTGCTGTGGGTTTAGGGATAAGCCCCAGAGGCTTCATGTGTTTGCTGATGCAAGCACACAAGCTTATGGGTGCTGTGCGTATCTTGTAAGCCCTACAGAAAGTCATCTAATTTATGCAAAAGGGAAAGTTGCACCTCTCAAACCTACCCGAACCATACCTCAATTGGAACTATTGGCTGCTACATTAGCCATTAAAACCATTTCATTGCTTAAGGATGCTTACTACGATGTGTTCATAACTAATATCCACGTCTGGCTTGACAGTCAGATTTGTCTTGCCTGGATACGGAATGATAGCATTAATAGTAAGAATATCTTTGCAAGAAATAGTCTAAAAGAAATAGCTGACGCTAATGAAAGCCTACAAGTAAACTTTCACTATGTTCCAACTAAACAGAATCCAGCAGACTTTCTGACCAGAGGTTTATCCTACAAGTTGTTGAAGTCAAACAAAACTTGGTTTATGGGACCTAAGTGGCTCTGTAATACAGACCAATGGCCTGTGGAACAAGTTAACTTGACATTAAATTTAATCTTTTCAAATGAAAAGGTTGAACCAATCACTAATTATGAAAAGTATTATGATTTCAACAAATTTGTCAGGGTGACAGCCTACTGTTTGAGGTTTGCTCACAACTGTTTAGCTACAATTAACAAACAGCTAAATAAAAATAATCATAATTATACAGAAGTTGCAACCCAATACTGGATAGGCCAAGCCCAACAAAAAGAGTACAATAAAGAGTTAGAATTCTTAACTAATGGGAAACAAACAAAAGAACCTGTACCATCAGTAGTTGTGGATCTAAATGTTCAGAGATGAGGAAGGCCTTCTAAGGTGTAAAGGGAGATTAGACAAATCAAAACTGTCATACAAAAGCAAAAATCCAATCCTTTTACCTAGATTTAGCTATTTGACAACATTAATAATCAGAAAAACACACAATGATGTATATCATATGGGGGTACCACAGACACTAACTACATTAAGAAAAACTTATTGGATACCCAAGTTAAGGATCACTGTTAAAACAGTCCTGAGTGAGTGTGTCACATGTAGGCGTATTCATGCTAGGCCCTATAGGAAACCAAATCCTCCTGCTTTGCCAGAGGAGAGAGTTACTCTCAACAGACCCTTTGAGACTGTAGGCATTGACTATACAGGAGCATTGACTGTAGGGGTGGGTGACACTGAACAAAAAATGTACATTGTACTGTTTACATGTGCTGCCTCACGTGCTGTTTATTTGGATGTTGTGGAGGACCTTACAGCAGAATCTTTTGTTGCTGTCTTTAAGAGATTCTGTGCAGGACATTCAGTACCAAAGACAGTTTGGACTGACAATGCTACATATTTCAAAGCTGGTGAACAAGTCATCCATGACTTGTTAAGCAATGAAATCACACAATTATATATACAAAATACAAACATAAAGTGGAAGTATATTCCGGTTGCCTCTCCTTGGTATGGTTCTATCTGGGAGAGGAATATACAAACAGTAAAGAATTGCTTGAAGAAAGCAATTGGCAAAAAACAGATACACTTATTTGGGTTACTCACTCTCCTGGCTGAGATTGAGAACATCATTAACAATAGACCACTCACTTATGTGAGTGACAACATTAATGACCCAGAACCATTAACTCCAAATCATTTGATTCGGGGAGAACAAGTTAGTCTCCTGCCGGACTACAATATAGACTCTTCAGAAGACCCAAACTGGACTCAACGACATGATGAGCTCCAGACTAAGTTACAACATTTAACTAGAGTTAAAGCTCATTTCATTAAACAGTGGAAAACTGAGTACTTGATGGGTCTAAGGGAGAGACATAAACAAATGACTAAGAAGGATTGGTCTGACACAATTAAGGTAGGGGACCTGTTCTCATACATGACAGTACTCCAAGACAATACTGGCCTCTGGCTAGAGTTTCAGAACTCAGACCAGGGGCAGACGGGGTAACAAGAGTGGTCAAATTAAGGACTTCAACGGGTGACACAACAAGAGACATTTCTCTTTTGTACCCTTTAGAGTCTGGACCCAAAACAATGGACTTTGGAGAACCTTCTCCACTGACAGTAACAACTGGAGACACTGAACTTCCAGTAACTATTCCTTTGACAGTAGGAGTGGTAACGCATCCTACTACAACATTGACAGACACAAGACCTCAGCGACAAACAGCATTAAAGGCGCGACTATTTTTACAAAAAAAATAGATGCTGGGGAATTGTAATTTTATCTTCTAACTTTCATTTTTTCTTTTCTTATGGTAAAGACCATAGACAGTTTCATCCTATGGGTGTATATTTTCTCTTCTAATTAAATGCTACACCTTCTCAATGAGAAGGTGAGGATAGGCACTGTTAATCAGATTAACAGGCATTTACAGTTAAATAGTTAGCTAGTCTACACTCAGACAAAAATTGGTGACAATGACACCAAAATTTTTATCTCCCGGGGCCCCCAGTATATGGAAAACTGATGAGTGGGTAGTTGGGAGGTAACGAAAATGGTGCACTGAGTAGGTAGGTAGTTAATCTAACAATCAAAATTCCTTTTATGTCAATAACTGGGTGGAAGAAACCAATTGGTTGCTCACAGAGTTATTCTCCATACTAGTATTTATATACTGTGTGGGAGGAGCGTGCTCGGTAATGGTGATACATTACCGCTCAACCAACCGAGGAATAAACCAAGACAACGCTGGTACAAGAAGCCCCGCGAAGAGGAGAACAAAGAAGAGAACGAAAACGAAGAACGGGGTGCGAGAGGACGTACCAGCAAAGTACGCTCTCGAATGAGACAACCGGAGAAGGGAGAGACTGTAATAACTAAAAGTAAGTGACTAATATGAGTTTTAACACCAAACAGTTAAGAACATTAAATTAAGCTGGGTCAAACAAGTTAGGCCTACATTGTGACCTAAGACCCAGCATCAACTCATAGCTTAACAAAGGTGAAGGTAGATTGCCCTAACCTAATCTTGTGAGGAATCCTACTGTGGACCTCAATTTATCTGCCCGCTCTGGACCATTTCCGGAATCTCTAGGCTGACCCCTCTAGGCTAGACTTGATCTACTCTATAGTTAGACTGGAGAAATAAGGGGTGGGTTAATTGTGAACCAATTCAAACAGAGCATTTTTCGCAGTTACCTTGTTGCATAATGTTTTGAGAGTGTTCATAGACTTCAGATAATTCAGATTTTGTTGTTGTTGAGCCTATTAGATTGTCTACGTAAAAATGTTCCTTAAGGAAGTTCAATGTTAAAGAGTTATTAAACTGGTTCAAATGATGTCCAATTGTCAATGCTAATAGGCTAGGTGAGCAATTGGCTCCAACACAACACAACATTAAATCTATAGGTTATGAACCCTTTATTCAAATCAAATGGATCCTTGAACCATAAGAACCTAAGTTGGTCTTATCATATTCATTTTTAAGATTTATTCTCAAAAATGCCTTTGAAATGTCACTTTGTACGGCATATTTATCTAACCTGAACCTCAGTAAGATCTTCACAAGGTCAGAAATGAGATTAGGACCCTCAATCAAGCAATCATTCAAACTGTGTTTATCACTGTCTTTGAGGCTACAGTTATATACTACTCTGAGTTTTGTTGTTGGGCATCTTGTCGATAAACCCCCCTGTGGGTTAAATAATGACAACCATCTTTTTTAAAAGGGTTTTTTGTTACTTCTTCAATGAAGCCTTTCTGTAGCTGTTCTTTGAAGACATCATTATATATTTGAATATTATTATCTTGTTTGAGTTTTTCATTACTTTATATAAATGTCCTTTAGCTACTTGAGATTGTCTCTTAAAGTTGGACAATTTATTTTCCAAGGTAACTCAATAAAATAACTATTGTCTTTACACTGAATGGTGTCTTCAAATCTTTCTACCATTAACTGATCTCTGAAGTTTGATTTGTGTCATGTATACCCACAGATTCTAGCAACCATAAAGTTTGAATTGCCTCATCCAAAGTTTCATTTGATAATGATGAATTAATGTTCTCAGTTGAGATAATATTATTCAAAGTGTTGCTATTCTTACAGGTGTTATGCAGGACTGAGTTGAGGCACATAGTATTTGTTGGTCATGAACTGTTTTGGTTTAGGTCTAGGTTGTATTTGGATAGGTCACCCAAAGGGGCTATCCCTGATGGAGTCTGAATAGCTATACCATTACCTATCTCTACTATGCCCTTATGAATAAGATTAATATAATCTGCCCCTATTAACATTTCAATGTTAGCTACTGTGTTGTTATGATATGTCTATCAGCTATTTTGTAGTGTTTTCCCAAATGATTTAGTTTGTTCTAGTTTGGGTATAACCAGTTTGTTTTGTCCTACTTTAGAAATAATAACTGCTTCAATTTTCTCTAATTTATTTCTAAATGTAGTTCCAGGTCAATTGTCTTATAGCTATTTTTGTCCGAGTTATCCTTAACAAAGGATGCAATATTGAGGTTTGTTCATTCGGGTTTGGTGTCAAACCCAATTTATTAACTACATTTTGCGAAACAAATGTTTGTTGAGAACAACAGTCTATAAGACATCTCACTGGAGTGGTGCTACCCTCACTATTCACTAAGTCCAAAGTAATAGTTGGTAAAAGAATCTCAGTGTTTTGTTACGTTGCTTGAGCAAACAGAATGTCCCATGAAAGTGGTATTTTCTTGATTACCTTTGTTTGGTGGAGGTATCTTTTGAGTTGAGTACTATTGTTTGGACACTTTGGTGAATCACACATTGATGAGACATGTCGTAAACTTTTACAAACTTACACTTGAATCTTAACCTAGATTTACAGTCTTTCTTATAATGTCCCTGGCCAGTACACTTTTTACATAGGTTCAACTGTTCACATCTTTTAGCTCTTTGGTAAAGTCTGAATATTTGTCACACCCAGTACTACTGTGTTCATCACTTGCACAAAATTTGCAATGTGGTGTATAAGTTGAGGCAGCAGTACATTAAAGTTCTGTAATGTAGGTGTTCGTGTATTACAGTTGGTCACATTTGATTCTATAGTATCAAGTTTTGTCTGTTTGGCTGTAGCTAGTTGGTCTGGGAACAGTCTTTGGTTTATCCATAGTCTGGGTCTTATTTTGTGTTGGAATATTTCTCAATTTGTAATTAGTTAGGATATTGGGAAAGTGTTTTCTGATATCTTCAAGATTAGGATAATTTTCTCCCGTCTTTAGAACTAAAATATCTTTAACCCTCAAAGGAAGGCACCTAACTATGCCTTGTATAATCCAAGATGAAGCTTTAATATCTATCTCATTGCTAACCAGTTGTCCTATAATAGCTTCTAATTTGTTATAAAAAATTCCATATCACTATGATTATCTTTTATGGGTGCAAAATCAAAAATTTGTTGAGATAATTCATATACAATCTCATCTTTATTAATGTAATTACGTTTTAAGAGATCAATAGCTACTTCATATGAATTCCCTACGGCTGGTAAATAGGCTATCAGGTTATAGGCTGGGCCCTAAAGGAAACTAGTTAAGTAGCTAAACTTTTCAACAGTTGAAATATAAGGTTTATTACCTATTAAACTCTCAAATTTGTCAATGAAAGATGGGAATTGTACCGTGTCCCCTTCAAATGTTGGTACTAGCAAAATGGGTAACTGAGCCCTCAATTCTTGTGACTCAGGATTTAGCATGCCACTTAAATTTTGTTGAAGGTTAGCTCTACTTTGATTAAAATCAGACTTAGGTTTATTTGGTGTTAAGTCAGTCAAACGAGACCATAGTCTCCTTATTTGCTGTTCAATTGAGATTACCTGATCATCATTATCAGCGTAAAGGTCTATCAATTCAATTATTCTTCAGCCATTTCGGATTCAACTAACTCTGAAATACTCTCATCAATGGCTATTATTTCCTTCTTTTTAGTTTCCAATTTAAGAATTACACACTCTAAATCTTCCTTACCTGGTTGTGTAATATTGTTAAAAGTGTTCACACAGCCTTTGTAACAGCTCCCAACTTTGCCCCCCTTTTCTTTTTAACTTTTCAATTCCGCACTGTCCATGTTTAAGTCAAAATTGTTTAACTGGGGATCGTAATGAAATAGAGGACAAGAAGAAATTACCAGAGAAGAGAGAGCACAGACAAAACAGTCAAGTTTAAATTTGGTTTAATCCCCCCCAAGTACTTATGTGTCACTCAGGTCTAAGCTTATAAGAGAATGAGACTCCTTAAATGTAAATGTTTCCTAGTTAGGCCCTAGGTTGTAGACCTAATTAGGTTTGATTAGGTTAGGCTTAGGCTAGACCATTTAGCCTAATTCTGCAATTTTTTGTTAAGTAAGGTTAAGGTTTGTTTATTCCCCACACACGGACCACCAATGTGAAAAATGCTCTGTTTGAATTGGTCCACAATTAACCCACCCCTTATTTCTCCAGTCTAACTATAGAGTAGATCAAGTCTAGCCTTGAGGGGTCAGCCTAGAGATTCCGGAAATGGTCCAGAGCGGGCAGATAAATTGAGGTCCACAGTAGGATTCCTCACCAAACTAGGTTAGGGCAATCTACCTTTACCTTTGTTAAGCTATGAGTTGATGCTGGGTCTTAGGCCACAATGTAGGCCTAAGTTGTCTGACCCAGCTTAATTTAATGAATCTACCTAAACTGGGTTAAAAACACAATTAGTCACTTACTGCTAGTTATTAGAGAGTCTCTTTTCCCCTTCTGTTTTTGTTGAGAGCGTACTTGCTGGTGGGGATCTTATTTTCTTGTCTGTTCTTCTCCCTTCCCTCGTTCCGTCTTATCGCCCCGTTCCTCGTTTTCGTTCTCCTTTTAGCGGGGCTTTTTCCACCAGCGTCGTCTTGGTTTTTTCCTCGGTTGGTTGATCGGTAATGTATATCTCTTACCGAGCACGCTCTTGTCACACAGTATATAAATACTAGTGTGGAGAATAACTCTGGTGAGCAACCAATTGGTTTCATCCACCCAGTTATTGACATAAAAGGAATTTAATAATTGTTAGATTAACTACCTACCTACTCAGTGAACCATTTTCGTTACCTCCCAACTACCCACTCATCAGTTTTCCATATACAGGCAGTTAACATTAAAACACGCGCAAAACACAACACCACACTAATCAACATTTACATCCCACCAGATAGTTCACCTCAGGTGCCAGCCAATTACAATCCACAGTTACACAATCTTGCCTCTCTCACTAATGTCATCTTAGGAGGAGACTTCAACGCTAAAGACACTAGTTGGTACCTGCACAACTAAAACAACACCAGAGGCGCCAACATAGCCACGCAACTAAACAGCCTCTTCATTCTTAACAATACAGAAGAACATACACACATACCACATCAAGCAGGATACTCAAACTCCTCCCCAGACATAACGTTCTGTTCCCCCTCAGTAGCAACACATACACAATGGAGAACAGAAAAACAACTGTCATCAGACCACCTGCCCATCATCATTACAACACATTCTACACTCTGCCCCAACAGCCTTAGGCACAATTACAGAAATTACAAGAAAGCTGATTGGGAACAGTTCAAAATACAGACTGAGGAACAATTCACTACATTAAACAGCACACCCATCATAAACATCAATACAACACTCAAGACATTTAATCAGATTATCAATAATGCAAACAAATACATACCCAAGGGCAACATTAGGAAATACAACCCAAATTACACTAGAGAAATAGCCCACCTCATAAGGCAACGTAACAACATCAAATATAACTCACAAACACCACACACAGAAGCCATAAAACAGCAGATACAACAGCTCAACACAGAAATAAACAACAAACTCAAAGAAAAACAAACGGAAACATTCAGGGAATTCATAACAACACTAAACCACTCCACAGATACATCCAGGCTATACAAGACTATAAACAGCATTACCCACTCTAACAGCGGCATTCACACCTCACACGCGGCTATCTGTCGCAGCCAAAATAATATCCCAACATACACACAACAAGCTAACATTCTAGTTAATCACTACGCAAAGATAAGTCACTTAAACAGAGACAACAACCAGAAACACGCAGACAGACAAACAGCCAGACACAAGAAAACTTACAGACTCGACACGACCATTACACCCTTCAATACAGACCAGACCACCAAGATCATCAAAAACATTAAGAATTCGAAGGCTTCTGGACCAGACAACATATCTAACATACACCTTAAACACTTGGGCCCACAAGGAATACTAGCTCTCACAAATATCAGCACATATTCATACCAACACTGTATTATTCCTGACATATGGAAACAAGGTAAAATTATTACACTACTCAAACCAAACAAAAATCCAACAGAACTAGCTTCCTATAGACCCATTACTTTACTATGCACACCTTCCAAAGTAGCAGAAAGACTAATCTTACAAATCACCAACCCACACATTCCACTATCGCCTACTCAACATGGATTCAGACCTCACCACTCAACCACGACATTACTCACTAACCTCACGCAGCACATCATGGATGGCATCAACTCCAGACAACCAGCTCAACGTACACTATTAGCAACAATAGACATTAGTAAAGCATTTGATGCTATCCCACGCTTCCCTCTCATAAACAAAATACTCAACACAAACATGCACAATAACACCAAAAGGTGGCTGAGCAACTATCTCTCAGGAAGATACTCACATGTCACATTTAATGGCAAGTCATCCAAAAACAAGCTTTTTCCGAACGGGGTCCTCAAGGCTCTGTTCTCTCACCAACACTCTTCAACTTATACATGCATGACATTCCAACACCCATAGATAACAAGCTTACCTTATCATCATATGCAGATGACATCACTCTAACATCCACCCACAACAACATCGACACCGCTACAAATAACCTACAAACATACATAAACAGTATACAAGACTGACTCACACACAATAGACTCAAAGTAGCGCCCACAAAATCAACCATCACCTTGCTTACAAGCAACACAAAAGAACACCAGGTAATTCCACAGCTTACACTAAACAACATCAACATTCCACACACTCACAGGACCAAAATACTTGGGGTCACATACAACACATCATTATCTTTTGCAAACCACATTCAGGACATTAAAAACAAATGTACGTCAAGACTTAACACGCTTAGGGTACTAACAGGCACAAACTTTGGACACCAGCAGGAAACATCACTAATATACAAACAATATATTCGCTCAGTTATGGACTATGCTAGCCCATGCTGGGCACCCATTATCTCAAACACACATAAACACCTTACAGACAATACAAAACAACGCACTTCGTATTGTTGGTTTTCGTCGTCGTCGTCGTTGGGCCTAGGCAAGCTACGGCTTGGGACCGTAGCGCATCTATCCGGTATTGGTTAACCTGGATGATGTAGCCATAAGCACTGCCGCTGGTTAAGTGCCAACCAGTGATTATCTCACTAGCCGTATTGAGTCCGTTAGGCGAAACTGCGACAGTACCAAGGATGGAAAATATAACCCTTGGATTTCTATTATTTATTTGCAAAATGGACATGGTATAAGATTAAAATAATTATTTGAATAGAAATAATTAACTGACAATTGTGATATATAATTAATTATGTTTACATACAATAAAATAATACAGTATACATAAAATTAGTATTAATGTGGTTTACAATTGAATTATGATGGGTAACTAATTTAAAATGAATTTATAGCTATTCCGAAATTCAAGACGGTAAAATTCACATTTATCTTGAAACTAAAATAAGAGTATTCACTACACACTCCCCCACCAAAGAGGAAGTTCAAAGAGTTCCGAACGACACAGATTTCCCCTGGACCTTTTTGGTAGCTACATGTACCTCGCTTAAGGTTGATTCCAAAAACGCAGGCTTAAGACGATCGATAGAAACCTTGTCGACCTTGGAACCGCGCTGGATGAGAAATGATTTGCGCGTACGTCGGAGAACTTCATAGGGCCCGTCATATGGACATTGGAGAGGCCGTTTTGGGACAGGTACACGAACGAAAACGTGGGTGCAAGACTGGAGGGCTGGGGAAACAAAGATGTTCTGTTGGCTAGTCAATCGAGGGGGAACAGGCTGAAGGGACTGCATGTGAGAGGAAAGTGTTTGAGCGAATTCCGTAGGATCACATGACTTATCCCCTGCAGTGAAGTAGCCACCTGGTAG
The DNA here is from genome assembly GCA_023014485.1 of Bathynomus jamesi. Classification (NCBI taxonomy): domain Eukaryota; kingdom Metazoa; phylum Arthropoda; class Malacostraca; order Isopoda; family Cirolanidae; genus Bathynomus; species Bathynomus jamesi. The sequence continues at coordinate 1,327,249 of JAJOZX010000486.1, forward strand.
CCGCAGTGTTGTTCCATAGACTAGTTCAGCCGCTGTAGTCTTCAGATCACTCTTAAATGCAGAGCGAATACCAAGCAACACGAGTGGAAGCTTATCCATCCAATGGGAGTCTTCGTGACACATAAGGGATGACTTCAGCTGGCGATGGAAGCGTTTGACGAGGCCGTTAGCTTGCGGATGATACGCACAGGTATGCGCATGTACTGTACCCAACAAGCTGGTAAACTTCTTCCAAAGCGAAGATTCAAATTGGCGACCTTGGTCAGTGATGACTTTTGTCGGCAATCCAAATCTTGATACCCATCCATGAAGAAAGGCTCTTGCAACAGTGTCCGCTTGGATATCAGGAAGTGGGATGGCTTCAGGCCATCTGGAAAAGCGGTCGAGACAGGTGAGCAGATAACGTTGGCCTTGAATCACTGGAAGAGGGCCAACAATGTCTACATGAATTACCTCAAATCGCTGGGATGGGGGCGGAAATGCGTCAAAGGGGGACCTGGTGTGCCTTTGGACTTTGGCACGCTGGCGGCAAGGCACGTTTTGGTCCAATGTTTGACATCCTTCCGCATCGAGGGCCAAACAAAGCGAGAGGTAACCAGGTGTTGCGAAGCACGGATACCAGGATGGGAGGGCTTATGAAGATCCGTGAAGACTGCTTGTCTGTGACATGGAGGGACATAAGGGCGAATAGCAGCTGTTGATACGTCGCAATAGAGGGGCACAGACAATCCTGGCATACTCATTTTCTTGAGGGAAAGTGAGTGAGTGGAGTCTTCTCTGAGCAGGTCTTGTAGTTCCGTATCCTTATCTTGATCCTGTGCAATAGCATTCCACAGTGTAGAGCTGAGGGTAACAGAAGTAATCTCTATTCTTGAAAGTGCATCCGCTGGAGTGTTCAAGACACCTTTGATGTGGCGGATATCTGTGGTAAATTGCGAGATATAATCGAGTTGCCTGATGACTCTGGGAGAGTGGTTACAGCTGTTTTTATTGAAGACAGTGACCAAGGTTTGTGGTCGGTAAAAACACAAAACTCTCGGCCTTCAAGGAAATGTTGAAAATGCTTCACGTTTAAGTAAATAGCAAGAAGTTCACGTCCGAAAGCACTATAACGCGTTTGGGCTGGCTGCAGCTTTTTCGAGTAAAACGCGATGGGTGCTTGTTGACCGTTAATGGTTTGTTCCAACACCCCACCGATCGCAACATCTGATGCATCGACCGTCAGAGTTAGGGGGCATCACTGATAGGAAATGACAGAGACAATGCACTATTGATAGCATTTTTGGCATTGTCGAACGCCTGTAAACTATCGCTACACCATACCAATTTCGTTATCTTGCGTTTGTGTGTGATCATAGCGTGTAGAGGAGCAAGAACACTGGCACAGTTTTTAATGAACTTGTGGTAATAATTTACCAAACCTAGAAACCGACGTAACTCACGCTGATTATTTGGCATAGGGTAATTTTTTATCACTTCACACTTGTCCTGAAGGGGGGTAATTCCGTGCTGCGAAATCGTGTGACCAAGAAATTCCAAGGTTGGCTGTGCAAACACACACTTAGATGCATTAATAGTAACACCGTATTGTTCTAAGCGTTGAAAGAGGAGTGAAAGATGTTCCTTATGTTCCTCTTCCGTTGAGCTGGCCACAAGCAAATCATCGATGTAGGCATAAACAAAGTCTAAGCCTCTGGTGACCTCATCTATAAACCTCTGAAAGGTTTGCGCAGCATTCCGTAGCCCGAACGGCATCTTCACAAATTCGAATAACCCAAATGGTGTACAAACTGCAGTCTTGGGAATATCCGAAGGCTCTACGGGAATGTGGTGGAAAGCCTTAACGAGGTCTATTTTACTGAAGATAGATTTGCCGTGGAGAAGAGAAGTAAAGTCTTGGACATTTGGTACCGGATATCGGTCCGGGATGGTTGTCGAATTCAAAAACCGGTAATCCCCACATGGTCTCCAGTCTCCTGACTTCTTCTGGACCAGGTGTAGGGGAGAGGACCAACTGCTTTTGGAAGGTCTTATTATCCCAAGATCTATCATAAGCTGGAATTCCGATTTGGCAGCTTTCAGTTTGTCCGGGGCAAGACGTCTGGGTTTTGCAACACAGGGGGACCTTTTGTTGTAATGTGATGGGTAATGGTGTGCTTAATGGTATCACCCATCTGCATCGGTTGTTGAAGAATTCCTGGATATCGCTGGAAAAGGCACTGGTACATGGAATTAGGGGAACGAGGGAAAGTGCAGAGTTCGAGGCGTCCGGAAGGGCAAACCTGTTTGGCAAGAACAGAAAGCAGTGTGGCCTGGTCGCATAAGCGTCGCTTGTCAAGATCCACCAGGAGTTTGAAATGCTGGAGGAAGTCAGCGCCGATTATGGGATGCTGCACTTGAGCACAGATGAAAATCCACTTGAAGGATCGGTGAAGGCCCAAGTTTAGTTCACGCAACTGAGTACCGTACGTGGGTATGCGTGAACCGTTAGCAGCGTATAGAGGCGGAGATTCCGAGTGCGTATGACCAGATTTTTGAGGGAATACACTGACTGACGCTCCGGTATCGACCAAGAAATTGACACCAGAGTTCCTGTCCTTTATGAATAAGGTTGGCAGTGCGAGTACTAGACGCCATTAGGACTCGCTGCTGGGGTTTTCCGACGAAAAATTGCAAGGGGAGATGCACTTCCTAGCCTTCTTTCCAAATTTAGAGTGGTAGAAGCAGATCTTCCCGGAACTCGAACGATGCCTCTTCGTAAATCTTGACCGAGAATGGCTTCTTTGCCGTTGATTTTGTAGCAGAACAAACGTGGTTGAGTTGTTTGACTTAACTTCCACTTTCAACTCCAGTTCCGATTGTGTTCACGTTGTTGACCGAGCTGTGTCAATCTCCACTACTTTGTCGGCAGTTTCTGCTAGTTTATCAACTGGAGTAGCAGGATCCATAGTGGCCAAGACACGCTGAGCTGATGAGGAAGTTTCTGCAAGAACAACTGTCTAAAGATGTCCTTATCGAAGGTTTGTGCGCGTTCGCCTAGAGCGCACTGCATAGCCCTCAACATTTGAGTGGGCTTACGGTCTCCGAGTTCTTCTTTTGAGATTAACTGATGTAGTTTCTCACGCTCGGAGACAGTGGTGCGGCACAGGATGGCAGACTTCAGATCGTTGTATGGGTCCTCACTCGTGGAAGTAGACACGATGACGTCACGGACTTCAGAGATGATGCTCGCTGGTAGAGAGGACAAAACATGATCGTATTTTGTCCTGCTAGCGGTGATCCTTCCCAAGTTGAATTGTGTTCCCACTTGGTGGAACCAAATAAATGGATCACCCGGCAGAAGACGGGGAGCTTTACGCTCAAGTGGGAGATGGCACCAGCGTCGTCAGGCATCTTCTCCTATGCTTGCTGACGTACAAGCAAGACGACAAGTTACCACGAAGGAGTGGAGGTTGAGACGAGCGCAGGCACAGAGCGCACGGGCAGGGGTGAGGGGCAGAGGGCACGAGCGACGTTACAGTCTGGTCCTAGTCGCTCGGGTGAAGGGGGTGATGGGCACGAACGACGTTACAGTCTAGTCCTAGTCGTTCGGGTAAAAGGGGGTGATGGGCACGAACGACGTTACAGTCTAGTCCTAGTCGTTCGGGTAAAAGGGGGAATCCAACTCCGGGGTCACCAATTGTTGGTTTTCTCGTCGTCGTCGTTGGGCCTAGGCAAGCTACGGCTTGGGACCATAGCGCATCTATCCGGTATAGGTTAACCTGGATGATGTAGCCATAAGCACTGCCGCTGGTTAAGTGCCAACCAGTGATTACCTCACTACCGTATTGAGTCCGTTAGGCGAAACTGCGACAGTACCAAGGATGGAAATATAACCCTTGGATTTCTATTATTTATTTGCAAAATGGACATGGTATTAGATTAAAATAATTTATTTGAATATAAATAATTAACTGACAATTGTGTATATAATTAATTATGTTTACATACAATAAAATATACAGTATACATAAAATTAGTATTAATGTGGTTTACAGTTGAATTATGATGGGTAACTAATTTAAAATGAATTTATAGCTATTCCGAAATTCAAGACGGTAAAATTAACATTTATCTTGAAACTAAAATAAGAGTATTCACTACAGTATCATTACAGGATGCACTCAAACAACACCAATAGAACACCTGCACACAGAAACAAAAATACTGAAAGTTAGGGAACATTTAGACATGAGGGGAACACAATTCATGGCAGCAGCGACAACTAACCCACAACACCCTTGCCACTACATATACAATCATGCACCAACACCTCGTACCATTAAGGTAACACCAGAGAGACATTACTATAACCAAATACTCCATTCCATACCACGCCCCACAGACATCACACAGTACAGAAAACACATACACACACACACCTAACCCACAAAGCACTAACACGACTCGGTCCGAATGCGGTCCTAGGTGCCTAAGCAGATCGGATCGAGTTAACTTAGTACGATTCCGATGTGGACATCACCCCAACTTACGGACATATAAACACAGACTAGACAACTCCATAGACGACACCTGCCACCTGTGCCAGGACACACCACAAACAATTGAACACATAATGAGAGACTGTACCGCTCTAGCACAACAACGAACACAACACAACATCACTAGTGCGCTGAACCTCTGGTCCACTCCGGAGAGGGCGATCGGTTACCTGCGTGCCGCCGGCTTGCTCGATCAGGGTGGGCTGATCGGCTAAACAACAACAACAACAACAACAACACAGATACAACTTCTTGCAAAAACATATTTGTGAAGAACAGACTAACAGAAATCAAAACTGCAAACACATCCCTTGGTATCAAATTTAGGTACATACAAACAAAACAGAATCCTGCAGACTTTTTGACAAGAGGGCTCTCTTACAAACTGTTGAAAGCAAACAAAATTTGGTATGAAGGGCCTGAATAGCTAACATGCGAGGATCTTTGGCCAGCCAAAGTAGTTAACCTCACACTCAACTCTACAACAACTGAAAAGATCACCGAGGACAAACCTATTTTTGACTATAAACATTATTCAGACCTCAACAAACTCTTGAGAATTACAGTCTATTGCTGCAAGTTTGTCAATAGCTACCTTCTCAAACACTGTCCTCAGAAGGCCTTTTCTAACTTAACAGAAACTGCAACAAAACACTGGCTCAAACTGATACAAGCTTCAGAATTTGACAAGGAGTTGAAGTATCTTAGGTCCAGTAACACATTAAACAAAGGAATTCCTTCATTTGTCATGGATCTAAATCTGTATCTGGATACAGAGGGTCTGATAAGGTGTAAAGGAAGGCTTAACAAGTCAACTTTGACTTACAACTCCAAGCACCCAATTCTTCTTCTGAGGTGGAATCACTTCACAAATCTCATCATCAGGGATACCCACAACAAAATACACCACATGGGGGTCCCACAAACACTGAACGAGCTGAGAAAAACTTACTGGCTGTTAGAAAATCTAGAAGAGGAAGAACCATTGTTGTCCCAAGACGATATGATGACTAAGCTGATTGATGCAGCATTGCTTGTATATATTAAGTTAAGGTGTGTATATATATATCCATCTCATAATTGTAAGGTTAGTGAAAAATTCACTTAATTTAGAGCTAGCATTTTTGGGCTCTTGTGGCATCATTGTTTGGGCACTCTTGTGGCATCATTTTCTGGGGCGCTGCGCGTCTTTTCTACTCGTTTGTGGAATGCCGTACTTACAGGGTGTGGTCTTATAGAGAGCTCTCTTGCAATTCAGTTTGGTTGTTTAGATACAAGATTGTTGCATCGTGCAATAGTGCAGGTTGTGTTGTTGTTGCAAGGTTTAGAAAGAAGAAAAATAAATAGTACCCCTTTTGTTTTTTATCTTAAATTCATGCAACTGAGGCCTAAGGTAGGCCCACATCGAGTCAGCAACCCTGAGGTAGGACCTAATAGGACCTCCAAGTCCGTAAGTTTTTAATTCTAGCTTAACTTGGGCTGTAGGTTGAACTGGCCCTTCAGAGCTTGGCCGTTCACGGCTCAGCTGGGATTTTGAACCCAATAAAAAAAATAATAATAATAACATGGTCCTTCAGAACCGGATTCTAGCCCAAGACTGAGTCAGTGACTATTTTTCGACAAAGTTCTGATTGTGCAAATTGTAGCCCAAGTTAGGCCTAGACGGGGTGAGCATAATTGAGTTAAGGTCCCAGGGTAGAAAGTTTGGTTGCCCAGTTGCGAAACTTGGCCACTCGTCTGTCGTTGTTTTTGACCTACATTTTTACCGGTTTGGTTAATTGGTTGTTTAGATACAAGATTGTTGCATCGTGCAATAGTGCAGGTTGTGTTGTTGTTGCAAGGTTTAGAAAGAAGACCATAAATAGTACCCCTTTTGTTTTTTATCTTAAATTCATGCAACTGAGGCCTAAGGTAGGCCCACATCGAGTCAGCAACCCTGAGGTAGGACCTAATAGGACCTCCAAGTCCGTAAGTTTTTAATTCTAGCTTAACTTGGGCTGTAGGTTGAACTGGCCCTTCAGAGCTTGGCCGTTCACGGCTCAGCTGGGATTTTGAACCCAATAAAAAAAATAATAATAATAACATGGTCCTTCAGAACCGGATTCTAGCCCAAGACTGAGTCAGTGACTATTTTTCGACAAAGTTCTGATTGTGCAAATTGTAGCCCAAGTTAGGCCTAGACGGGGTGAGCATAATTGAGTTAAGGTCCCAGGGTAGAAAGTTTGGTTGCCCAGTTGCGAAACTTGGCCACTCGTCTGTCATTGTTTTTGGCCTACATTTTTACCGGTTTGGTTAATTTTGGTTTATTATTCGTAGGCGAAGGTTGCAGACTTTGGTGCGCCAGTTACTTGGGTGGAAAATTTGGTATTCCATACGGGTGGTTGGTCAGTACCCCACCCATCAATTCAGTTTATTTGAAAAAAGCAAAATTTGCGTTTGATCAGTTTGGTTAAGTATTTTTGCCAATTCAGCTTATTTGGCATTGAGCCCAATTGTTGTTTGCATTGAAGATGAGTGCAGCTGAATTGAACAAGTTTAAAAAAAGGAGAAGCGCCTACAAAGGTCTAATTATAAAGGTCATTGCCACTATAGATTCTGCCATAGAGCAAGAGGATTTAAGCTTAGTGACTGCGCAGCTTTCCATATTAGAAACTAAAAAGGTTGCTCTAAGTGAAGTAAATGTTAAAATTAAGGCTCTTATAGAAGAGGATGAAATAGAAAATAACATAATTTACTTTGAAGAGATTATTGATGATATAATTAAAGTAGGCCACCGAGCAAAAGAGTTTAGCAGCTCAGTACAGTTAGAGACCAGGTCTAATAATGAAACACAACCCTCAACAAATGGTGTTTGTGAAGTTAAGGTTAACAGATCTGCAGTTCAGTTACCGAGGCTTGTGCTCATAACATTTTCTAGGAGTATTCAGGAATGGCAAGGATGGGCAGACAGTTTTCAATCAGCAGTTCATTCCAGTCAAGTGTTAAGTGCGGTGGAGAAGTTTAATTATTTGCAGTCCCTCTTGGAAGGGGAGGCAGCAATGACAATAGCAGGATTAGCATTAACAGAGGCTAATTATAATGTGGCTTGGGATATATTAAAGAAACGGTGGGTAAGCCAGAGATCTTAATTAAAAGCCATCTCCGTGAACTTTTAGCTATACCTCCTGTTAATAATTCCAATAGTGTCAAGGAGTTGCGGCAGTTATATGATAAATTTGAAGTTAGAACTAGATCCCTGGACAACTTGGGTGTAGGAATGGAAAGGTATGGTATAATGTTGGTTACTATACCGGTCTAAATTGCCTAGCTCAATTTTGCTTGAATTAACCCTTTAATGCCCAGTGTGTGAAATTTTCATCGTTAACTTTGGAAGCAATTTTAGACCTTATTTATAAGGTTATAAGGACGATTTTTGCATCAACTGATTCCGCCTACTTTTCGACTTAATTTGGGTATGAAAGGGTTTAGTAGGGTACACTCTACAGAACATGTATACATCCCCCTTCAGCAGATGTTAAGTCTTTTAGGCACAGAATTAGCAAGACGAGAGGGAATTGAGTTTGCACAGTGGGATGTTAAACAAGGGGACAAAGGCAGGCACAGCACCAAAGTTTCTACAAAAAGGAATAGCCCAGGTACAGTGTCAGCTCTACATGCATCCTCTGAGAATAAATTAAAGGGAATCAAGGAATGCATATTTTGCGAATGCAACCACAAGTCATATAAATGTGAGGTGGCTGAGACTTTACCCTTTGAGGAGAGATGTAGTAATGCTTAGTTAAGATTATAAAATTCTGTTTAATTAGATAAGATAATGTTTAATGTAAATCATTTACTAATAATTATGAAACATTGTTTAAAATGGGTAGGGTTGGTAATACTGAATAGGCTTTGAGAGTGGACTATACCTATAACGGTTTTTAGTCTTGAGGCAGAACGCGTACGCGTAGTTGGAAATGTATCTTAAATAAATTGTTTGTGTCCCTCTCCGACCGAAATATATTTAGTAAGATTTCATACTCGCATATCCCCTAATTAACTAAACCACTTTCGAAATTAATAAAACGTAATAAGTGTTAATAAGAGTATTATATACCTTCCCCCCCTTCGTTTTGTAACGGTCTTTTAGAGTCAGAACTCGGCGTCGCTACCGGAAACTATATAAAGAGCAATAGAGATATAGTAAAGTAGGAAGAAGCGTAAATAATAATGAAGAAAAAATATAATAAAACGTTCACTACATTCTGGTGGCTAGCGGTGATCTTACATCATATTTTGTGAGGCTTACCCACGTGTTAGTATTTCCATTAAAATTCTTAAAACCCGGTATAATAACAAATAGCGTTAATGAATATTTTATTTCGATTATTAAAATATCTAAATGCAAAATTTTACCCCGTTTGCAGGCAAATTTCGTTTCCTTAAAATTTCATTGTAAATAAAATTTAAAAATGGCGCTTCGCGTCCTGATAGCGTCCCTGACTCGCGCCTAAGAATTCAATTTGTTTCGTCCAGTTCCGTTGCTTTTCGTTTGTCCGACTCAGTATTGCGAGTCATTATTACGTTAAATTTTGTTCGGTCGGAGAGGGTATAGTTTGAAAATTATCGTGCTGCCTGAAGACTCAAATTTCTTTTTTTTCATCTCTACCCTTTCAGCTTACCTTTTTTTACTTTTTGTTTAAAACTTTTGGAATTAGTGATAATTGTAATATAATAATAAGATATATAGAAAAATTTGTACGTAAGTAATTGTTAGTTTAAATACAGTATGATACACAATTTTATGGTCTTTTCAAAGTGTTTCAGCGAAAATTTGTATCGCATTTCTGGGTATATATACATATATAGTACAACCATTTCATGAACATGAGAAATTTTCTGGGTTTCATTAGCAGATTTTTGATTATATTTCGATTGCCTGTATATAATAATAGGATTATTTTGTAAATATAGGTTTACGGGCTTTTTGCTTTGCTCGCTTCGCGCTAAAATAGGATTACGTTACAGTTAAGGGACAAATCGAAAAATAAATCTTAAAGATATTAAAAATTGTCAGATTGGGCCGTATAGGATTGTGTTAAATTGTGTTGTGAAATTTTCTATAAAAGTTGTTTTGGATATTTTTTTATACTCATTAATTATATACAATTTGGTAGGTAAGCTGATTATTTTTTCTCCTCTCTTTCTTTCGTTTATTTCACGACAATTCCGACATATTTGGTAAAATGGCTATTGTATCGTACTAAGAAGAATTTCTTGTAGGCCTATCGTAAAATATTGTTCGGAGATTAACCGTTATTACGGTATGTCTATTGAGTAGTAAATTTTTAGTTATTTAACAAAATTTTCATTGGTTTAACATAAATAAGCATAGGATTTTTCTTTAAAAGCACAAATGTTGCTTAAATTCTAATTGTCTTTCACGCATAACATTGAATTTATTAAATATAGGCCTAAAAGCGGCAGAAAATTTTATTTTTATTTTGGCGGCCAATGTGAGTTACGGTACACATTTTACTAAATCTCGATATTATAATTTTTTTGAATTACAGAAATTTGTGTAGAAATTCTTTTCATATATTGTTTACGTTTTATAAATTCATTCAATAATCAATTTATTTGTACAGATAGGCCGATTTTTATTTTTCTTTCCAGTTCAATGACAATGGTAAAATTTTTAGTTCAAATTTAGATTGTATTCTAAAAAGGATGTTTTAATTTGGAATTAGAAATGAAAAATGTCCTTTTTTTTAGTTTGAGCGTTTGCATGGAAAATATTACGAAATTATGTTAGGATATAATGCAGTTTCATTCGGTTAGGGATATTTGTATAGAGGTTCGCTTACAAACAAAGCGACCGCTCTCAATTAGGAAATGTTTTAGTTTTGTTTACAGTGGATTGTGTGTAATTTTTTAGTACATATGATCTATTCTTATTTAGTATAACGATAAAAATTTGTATTTTCACTTGGAAACGATAAATTGCTGAGATTTCTGTGATTTGAAAACCATACTGAGGTTTCTGTTGAAGGAGAGAGTTGTATCTCAGATGTAATTTGCGAATTGCAAGTTCAATTCTTATGAAATTTGACGTTTCAAGTTGGAATTACTGTATTAAAATAATTTTTGGTAGTAATATTTAAATTTTTTTTACTTTTTAATAACTGTTTAGAAAATTATTATTGTTTAAACCTTCAGTCGGAGTTAACTAGTGCATTTGAAACATTGACTCAAGTGTACACTCGGAAATGGAGCCTCATAGATAGCCAGTAACGTTTTTGTGGCGTCTGTGTGCTCCTCCTCAAAGCAAGAGGGTTCATGATTGTCAGAGAATGGATGACATGAAGTTTCTGGGGTTCATTTTTGTCTTTTGTATTTAGAGGTATTGAGGTGATTTCTGACATAGTTTGAACAATAATAATTCTTAAATTATACAAACAGTTACTATGTATGGGCGCTTTTATATTTATACTGTACAATTTTGTTTAGCGTTTTATGACTTTTTTTTTATCTCTGCTGTACTGCCATAAGTGACCTTATTGGTAACTAGATTTGATTAAATTTTTGCGAAATTTTTTTTTTTTTTTTCCGTGAATTTGGCCAGAGCAAATGTGTAGTTATTTCGAAGTGAATTGTCGAAAGAATTTGATAAATTAAATATGAAATGATAAGCAGTACAGAAACACGTTTAGAATAAACTTTTTTTTTCAAAATTGCAAGACTCAGTTTGGGGTCAACCAAGTTGAATCCGAGTTCCATCAAGTGAGTTTAGTCGACCGGATAGGTGATCGATCACCAATGAGAGAGAGAGAAGAGAAACCAGAATGCGCATGGACTTGGCGCAGGATGGTTTCGGAAGAGAAGAGAGAAGAGAGGAACCGAATGCGCAGGGACTTGGCGCAGGACAGTTCCGGAAGAGAAGAGAAATTTACGTCTGCAGGGTCTTGGCACACGAATTTCGATCGAAGATGGTCTACTGGTATTTTTCGGGCAGTAGCTGGTCACGTTGCTCGAATGCTTCGCTAAATATGTGTCAACAAAGCGCGCGGTAGACAAGCCACGAGCTTGAACGGGCGCCTACGACTGTACTGTCCATACAGACATACAGTAGGTTCGTTGGGAAACGGCCTACGGCGGAGTCATCGTTTGATTGTTGCCAGTAGAAGAGTCTTTCAGCTGGACGTAGGAAGAGCAGCGTTCACCGACAAAAGTGGAGATGAGACAAGGCGAGTTTCTTCATCGACTTCTAGAATTGCAAATTCCGTCCAATTCCAGCGCGTGGTCCCGCTTTCAGATATCTCCCCCCCTGATCCTTTTAGAATTGGACGTCTCTTGTTTTTTTTTTCGCCATTGGAGAGAGAGCGGAACCATTATAGCGTGCTGCCCTGTTGCATATTGATTGATGCAATCCCTTGCATTCTAGCGAAGTGAGCAGGAGAGCTGCGATTGAAAATTGAAATCCGTTGTCAGCGTGCGGAGTGTCATCTAAACAACGTCCAGCAAATAAATGTACTGATTATTATCTAATGAAATTATAAGTGAAAAGGGTCGATTATTGCCCATATTGTTGTGTTTTTCGTGAAATAGTATGTGCGCTCTTGGTCAGATTTTATGTAAACTTTTTCTTATTTTTTTTCTATGTTGCCCTGATAGTAACTGTATAACTATACAAATAATTGTTTCAATGTAAAGCGATCGTTGATGAGAAATCGCGGGAATAGATTGTGAACTTGAGATTTGTGTAGCCACTGTAAGAAAATTTTCTGTTATTTTTTTTGGCATGTATAGATTAGTTACAGGTTGTAATTTAATTATTAGAGTGAAATGTTATTTTATGCAAATGTGAAAATTATAAAGTTTTCGGTTTTATAATATGATACAATATATGTATGGGAATTGTCATTCTATTATTTCTTGTCTATTTCTAAACTTTGAATAAGTGTTAAAAAAAAAAAAAAAAAAAAAAAAAAAATTGCAAAATATATAAGTTTGTTGAATAAATTTATTGACATTGTTAAACGATATTAATAAGTTTTCCTAATGGAAAAACTTATTTTCAAGGGGGTGATGCGAGTGTAGTAATGCTTAGTTAAGAATATTAAATTTGTTTAATTAAATAAGATAATGTTTAATGTAAATCATTTACTAATAATTATGAAACATTGTTTAAAATGGGTAGGGTTGGTAATACTGAATAGGCTTTGAGAGTGGACTATACCTATAACGGTTTTTCAGTCTTGAGGCAGAACGCGTACGCGTAGATTTAGAAATGTGATCTAAATAAATTGTTTTGTGTCCCTCTCCGACCGAAATATATTTAGTAATATTTCATACTCGCATATCCCCTAATTAACTAAACCACTTTCGAAATTAATAAAACGTAATAAGTGTTAATAAGAGTATTATATACCTTCCCCCCCTTCGTTTTGTAACGGTCTTTTAGAGTTAGAACTCGGCGTCGCTACCGGAAACTATATAAAGAGCAATAGAGATATAGTAAAGTAGGAAGAAGCGTAAATTAATAATGAAGAAAAAGATATAATAATAACCCGTTCACTACAGAGAAAGGACAGGGTAACTATGTCCACAGCATGTTTTAAATGTTTTTTGAAAGGTCACAGAGCAAGGTTTTGTAAGTTTAAAATTTTGTGCAAAAAATCTCATGGCAAGCATCAGCCATTATTGTGTGAAAACACTCCTAGTAGGCCTACCCCAGAAGTAGAGACATCAGTGGCACATGCCACTGCTATGAAAGGGAATAAAAGTAAAGGGGGATTATTGCAAACAGCTGTAGCCTTATTAATTGGGAATGATGGAGAAGCTACTGTAAGAGTGTTGTTTGATAATGGTAGCCAGTGTAGTTTTATTAAGACCAGAATTTCCAGAAAAATGAAGTTTAAAGAACTTAAGAGGGAAAATTTAAGAATTTCTGGGTTTGGGGGTTCCGTTCAAAACCGAACCAAAGTTAAGAAGGTAGAAGTTCTGGTTAAGGGGTTGTTACGACAAAGTCCCACTATCAAGGTCCAAGCTGTAGAGACTGAGGAACTTTGTGCTCCAGTCACTACCTGTTTAGATATGGCATGTGTCCAAGAATTGCAAGTTAAAGGAATTAATTTGGGCAATAATAATTTTGAAGGAACAGAAGATATTAGTCTTTTGATTGGAGCTGACTATTATTGGGACTTCATCACTGGTAATATTGTCCGCACATCTCGAGGCCCGGTAGCTATTGAAAGTAAGCTAGGCTGGATGCTACATGGTAGCTATTGCAATGGAATGGAGGTTAAAGCTCTTTTTGTTAAGATTGAGGAGAACAGCCATGGTTTGGAAAGGCATTTGAAAGCGTTTTGGGAACTTGAATCCATTGGCATAAAGGACAAACAGGCAAGTACAGTGAGCAGTGATGTTTTAGAGCAATTTGAAAAAGGGATTGGGTTTAGAGATGGTTGCTCTGAAGTTGGCCTCCCTTGGAAGGATTCTTGCAAACCCGTTTCAAACCTTCAGCTAGCTTATCGGAGGTTGGAGACTTCATTGCACAGGCTAATAAAAAATGAGGAGTTGTTAATTGAATACAATGAGGCCATCCTAAGCTATGTAAGGGAGGGCCATGCTGAAAGGGTGCAAGGTGAGCTGGTGAGCCAGGAGGCACATTATCTGCCACACCATGCAGTGGTACGGCGAGACAAAACTACCACCAAACTGAGGGTAGTTTTTGATGGCTCAGCCAAGGACAAAGATGGTGTGTTCTTGAATGACTGTTTGGATGCTGGGCCAAATTTAAATGCAGATTTATTTTCCTTGTTACTGAGATTCAGGTTTGGTAGAGTAGCATTGACTGCAGATGTGAAGCAAGCCTTTTTACGGATAAAGTTAAAACCAGAGGACAGAGATGCAGTAAGGTATCTGTGGGTGGATACGAAAGACTTGTTGGAAAATGAACCTAAGGTTCAAGCATATAGAATGAAGTCAGTGTTGTTTGGCCTCAGCTCTAGTCCATTTCTGTTGGCAGCTACTATGCAGTACCATTTTAAGAAATATTCTGAAGTCTATCCTAACACTATTGAACACATAAGGAAAAGTTTTTATGTTGATAAAATGGCTAAACAGATATTCAGGGAGGCTAGAGCTATAATGAGGGAGGCTGGCATGGAGCTTAGTAAATGGCAGACCAATCATTCTCAATTACAACAGTTTATGAGTCAGTAATGTGTAGTACCTGATGCAGCAGAAATATTGAGGATTCTGGTATTAAGGAGTTGTGGGCAATAGACACAAAGGTGCTAGGAGGAGATGATTTGTTTACCTTCAATGGGAAATCTTTAGTAGAGCTGGCTGAGAATGAGACAAGGTGGGCAAAACGTACAGGTTTTAGTTTGGCTTCAAAGGTCTTTGATCCTCTTGGATTCCTGGCTCCATTTGTGATAAAGTAAAAAATTTGGTTTCAGAGCCTCTGGGAAATTGGACTTGGTTGGGACCAAGATTTATCTGATTATATGGTGGTAAGGTGGAAATATTGGTTCAAAGAATTGGCACATCTTGGAGACGTTGAAATCCCAAGATGGTACTTTGGAGAGTTGAACAATAGTTCAGACAATTTGGAGCTGCACATCTTTTGTGATGCAAGTGAGGAAGCCTATGCAACTTGTATTTATATAAGAGGCACATTGCAAGAGGAAGTAAGTTGCAGTTTGGTTGCTGCAAAGAGCAGAGTAGCACCTTTGAAAAGGCTTTCTATTCCAAGGTTGGAATTGATGGGTGCAGTTATTGCTAGTCGGCTTGCAGTTACAGTGCAAAAGTCTTTGGCACACTATGAAATTACAAGCTATTACACTGCCCAACACCAATTTTGCTGATTTAATTCTAACACCTGTTTGTAGGTAACTTTGGTGTACTGATTTCAAAAATCACCTTAGTTTTTGCCTATCACGTCAGGTTTTCGAGCAATCAAATACGGAGATATCGCATTTTGACAGGGTTATGCCCAATTTTTTTCTTTTCAAAAAATAAGTTTTTACATATTCAGAATCAGCATGGAAAAGTAAACAATTGTGCAGGGAGTGAACTTTAATATACAATGGTAATATTCACACATAAAGTGATTAAAAGTGTTTAAATAAGCAAAAAATGAATCCATGATCATGACGTCACGCTCACACCTGGGGAAATCGCAGATACCAAAGATTTTAATATGTTGTACATGACCTTTAGATTTAATGCACAGATTTGCGTATTCCACAGATAAAATTTTAACAGCAAAACAGCTGTTAGTTCTCAAAAATCATCAATTTTGATAAGTGTCCTTCATGGATCACCCAAAATAGGCATATTGCATTGCAGATTGCACGAAAACCTGATGTGATGGACAAAATCTAAGGTGATATTTGAAATCAGCACATCAATATTATCCAGAAACAGGTCTTAGAATTAAATCACCAGCAAAAATTTGTTTTGTTGGGCAGTGTTATTGGACAGACTCCACTATAGTTTGGCACTGGTTAAGAAGCCTGGCAAGGAAATGGAAACCATTTGTTGCCAATAGGGTGGAGGAAATTCAAGCACACACAGATCCCAAGCAATGGAAGCATTGTCCAGGCACTCAAAACCCCGCTGATTTTCCAACACGAGGAATTTCAGTGAAAGATCTTGCACAGTCAAGTTTGTGGTGGAATGGGCCAGAGTGGCTAAAACTTGGAAGTGAAAACTGGCTTTCTAATCAGCCTATTGTAGGAGAATGCCAGGCTGAAGAAGCATGGGTGAGTGTGGTGAGAAAATGCACTGTGAACAGTTGTCAAGTTATGCAGCAGGACCCCATATTGAGGCTTGAGGACATTAGCAGTCTGAAAAGGTTGTTAAGAGTGACAGCATGGGTATATAGATTTACAAACAATATTAAGGGAGAAACAAGAAGGGAAGGAATTCTGAACAGTAAGGAGATTCAGCAAGCCAGGCAATACTGGGTGGTATATGTGCAGAAGGAAAAATTTGGTGAAGAGAGGGAATTACTCACCAGCCGTCCATTACAGGTTCTACCAACACATTCTGCTCTCAAGGGTTTGGATGTGTTTTTGGATCAGGATTTATTGAGAGTAGGAGATAGACTACAGTTTTCTGGGCTTCCAGAGGAGAAAAGACATCCAATTTTGCTACCTTCTGGGGGGCACTTTGTGGACCTTTTGATCCTGGATACTCATCATAAGTTGTTACATGCTGGAGTTAGAGAAGTGATAATAGAGATCAGACAACAGTTTTGGATTCCCAAAATTAGACAAGTAGTAAAAAAGGTCTTGCATAAATGTGTGGTTTGCAAGCGTTGGCGTGCAAAGCCTTATTATGAAAAGGTGGCTCCACTTCCAAGAGAACGGTGTGCCTATACTGCCCCATTTGATGTAGTGGGAGTAGACTTCGCAGGTCCAGTCTATGTATATGAGCAAGGGGAGTGTAACAAGGGTTATATATGTCTTTTCACATGTGCTACCACCAGAGCAATCCATTTGGAGTTGGTAAGCAACTTAAGTAGTGATGTATTTCTTTTGGCCTTTGAAAGGTTTGTGAACAGAAGGGGTTTCCCAAATAAAATCATATCGGATCAGGCCTGGATTAACCATTAAGCAAAATAAGCACGTGCTTATGGCACCAAGGGAAGGGGGAACCACAGAGTTTTAATAAAATAAAATTAATAAATAAAATTAAAAAACAGGTTATATTTAATATAGTTGTGGGGTCTGGCCTGGGGGATGGCCTGGAAGAAAACTGAATTTTTAATCTATTATTTCACATTCAGCACTTATTGAGTCTTAATGTCTTGTCAGTTAGACAATGGAAGGGTCGAGGGGGAACCATTGTTGGGCTGTGCTTAGGGCATCAGTTGGTCTTAATCCGGCCCTGTATCGGATAATGCAAAAACCTTCAAAAAGGCTGCAAAGGAACTCCAAGAAGTTTGGTCCTTGCTAAAAGAGGAAGGATTCCTGTGATAGCGTGGGGTAGACACCCCAGTTAGGTTACTTAGGTTCTAGCAAACAATCAAAAGCACTTACCAGTGCGTTGAATTAGATATTCCTTTGGGAGCCTATCATTAGATTCCTGTGTCCCACAAACGGCCTACCTAACTCTCTCTTACATTACCAATTTAGAAGCTATAGACATTACCCCTAACTATACTTAAGTACGGACAACTTCCTACCCCATTTGTCACCTTAGAAGCACCACCTAATTACACTCAGCACCAACGATTAGGTCAGATAGGAATAAACATCTCTAGGCTAGCCCAAAACAATATGAACAGCCGCGTTGGTTCGTTTATGACTTGATGTTGCCATTCAGCTTAGATTTAGTGATATTTCCCCTTTAGTGACTTTTAGACTATATACATATATATACACACACACGTCACCTCACTCCTCCCCTCCAAGTTTAGTCTGTCAGGGGGATGAGGGACCCTAGACGACCTGCGGAGTGGGGTTGATGTAGTAGGATTAGGTGCAACCTGCATAGGCGGGCGAATTGAACCATTTTCCGGAGGATCGGGTCTCCCTTCCGGAAGACTCTGGTCATCCTGCAATTCACGTTCCCATATCTGGTCCGGATGGCGTTTAATAGAACGACCATCTTCTAGTTGGCACTTGAAGGAAACAGGGCCCGTTCTCTCCTGGACAGTTGCAGGAACCCATTTTGGTCCAGCACCATAGTTGCGAATCATAACTGGATCATTAGGTTGCGTCTCTATAACTCTCCCTCTTTTAGTGTCATGGTACAGCTTCTGTTTTTCCTGATGGCGTAAAACTCGTTGTTGTAACGTTTCGTTTGGACGTAACAAATCGAAAACTGAACGAATTCCCCGGCCAATCATAAGTTTAGAGGGAGACACCCCCGTCGTGGTGTGAGGTGTTAATCGATATTTAAACAAAAATTTATCCAACACCACTTGCATTTCCTCCCCACGAGAATGACGCAAGGCCGACTTGAAAGTACGGACCATGTTTTCCGCGAGACCGTTAGTAGACGGGTGGAAAACACTAGACCGGACATGTCTAATGCCATTTAGGTGGACGAAGGAACGAAATTCCTCACTGGTAAAACAAGTACCATGGTCGGAAACCAGGACTACGGGTAAACCCCATCTAGCGAAAACCGAACGGAGTAAGCGAATAGTAACACCCGAAGTCGTGGAAGTGGTTGGAAAAATTTCCACCCACTTAGATAGAGTAGGCGTCCACAATGACTAGGAAATAAGTATTATTTATAGGACCTGCATAGTCAACATGGATCCTATGCCACGGTATAGTAGGCCATTCCCAAGGATGAAGTGGACTTTTCCTTGGGAGATCTCTGTTCTCTAGGCAGCTTTGACAGGAACGAACCAATGATTCGAGTTCTCCATCTAAACCAGGCCACCAGAAATAAGCTCTCGCCAGCTCTTTCATTTTTGTTGCACCCATGTGTTCAGCGTGAAGTTCCTTCACTAAATTCGACCTGCCTTCATTTGGATTTATCACTCTGTGGCCCCATAAGAGAGAGCCATTTTGAATGGAGAGGCCAGACTGACGTTGATAAAAAGGCTGTAATTCACTCTCAACCTTAGTAGGCCAATCAACTGAGCAGAAATGGATGACCCTAGACAGAATAGGGTCTGATTTTGTCCACTGCTCTATTTGTACCGCAGATACTGGAGTGGATTCCAAAAACTCCACCAAGTGAACCCATTCTGTAGGTATAGGTACACAATCATTTGGATTTTCTAAGGGCAACCTACTTAGCGCATCAGCCGTACCTAGAAGTTTACCTGACCGATGTACTAAGTCAAATTTATAGGCTTGTAGAATCAGTGCCCATCGTTGAATCCTACCTGAGGCCATAACTGGAATATTTTTATTAGGTGAAAATAAACCTAAAAGAGGCTTATGGTCAGTAATTAGTTTAAATTCATGACCCATAGATAGAAATGAAATTTTTTTACTGCAAATACTAAGGCTAATGCTTCACGTTCCACTTGTGCATATCGTCTTTCAGTCTCAGTTAGTGTTCTAGAAGCAAAACAGATAGGCCTATCTACACCATCAATGTGGTGAGATAACACTGCCCCAATTCCATAAGAACTGCTGTCTGCTGAAACTACGAGAGGAAGTTTAGGATCATAATGCACTAGGAGCGTGGACTTTAGTAGTACGTCCTTGGAAGCCTCAAATGCTTCCTTTTGAGTTTTCTCCCATCTCCACTGTTCCCCAGATCGTAATAGCTTATTTAGGGGTTCAAGGAAAGTCGATGCATTAGGCAAAAATTTCCTATAAAAGTTTAGGAGACCTAAATAAGCTTGTAACTGTGTGATGTTTTGTGGAGGTGGTGCATTTTTTATTGCTTCTAGTTTATCCACCGTTGGATGAATGCCTGAGGCAGCTATGCGGAACCCTAAATATGAAACCTCGTTAGTGACCCATGAACACTTTTCTCTCTTTAGCTTAAGTCCGGCATCTCGGAGTCTTTTTAGAACCGTGGTTAATCTAGTTAGGTGTTCTTTTTTAGACGAACCTGAAATGAGGACATCATCTAGAAAGCAAAGTACCCCTTGGTACCCACTTGGTACCCACTTGGTCCATTGTCCTCTGAAAAATACCCGGAGCCGATGCTATTCCATAGCGTAGCCTATTGTACTTATATAGGCCTCGGTGCGTATTTATGATAGTTAATTCTTTAGAGTTTTCATCTAAACTTAGTTGAGCATAGGCTTGGGACATATCGAGTTTTGTGAAATATTTACCCCCAGCAAGAGAGCTAAATAATTCATCAGGCTTGGGTATAGGATAGCAATCTAGAAGGACGGCTCTATTTGCTGTTAAACGGTAATCCCCACATAACCGCACGGACTTGTCCGGTTTTAGTACAGGAACTACTGGGGCAGCCCACTTAGCGTGTGTGACTGGTTCAATAATTTTATCTTTTAGCAGCCTGTCAATTTCTAAATCTACCTTCTCCCGCAGTACATGCGCAATTGAACGAGCCTTACAAAATTTCGGAGTTACATTAGGATCTACTTCTATGCAGACCTGATGGCCTTTTAGGTTGCCTACTTCAGGCCCAAAAACAGAAGAAAACTCCCTTAACGATGAGTCTATGTCAGATGGATATGAGAGTGTATGCACATCTGCCTGACCCTTTGGCAAGATTTTGTCAATCGGCATTTTCAAAGCGTCAATCCAATCACGGCCTAGTAGAGTAGGCCTTGCTCTCCACCACTAAAAGGGTTAAGGGATGAGACAGTTTTCTGTTGATGTAACTGTGACGGATGCTTCTCCACAAATAGGTATTTGTATGTCCCCCATATTTCTTTAAAATAGTTTTAGATGCATGTAGTTTAGGTGTGTTTTTGAAAATTTTATCAAAAACTGTTTTGGACATGACAGTTCGGGCAGCACCTGTATCTAGTTCTAGAGGAACTGTAATTCCATTTAGGCCTACCTCTACAATATATGGGCCTGTATTATTCAAACTTTGCTGCTCATGAAATAGGTACTCCACTCCAATGTTCGAAGTACTTCCCCTTTGAGGATTTACACTAGAAATGTTAAAATTAGAATTTTCACCCTTCGTTTTCTTTGAAAAACACACTTTAGCTATGTGGCCTATTTTACTACAGTTTCGGCAAACTGCTTCTTTAAAAGGGCAGTCCTTCTTCCAGTGGTGTTTTCCACACCCCGTACATGGCTTGGAAGGCTTAGTAGAATTAGTAGGCTTAGTCGTATTCGCCTCATACCTTTTATTTGCCTGTCTAGTAGGCTCATTAGGTCTGCCAGGCCTAGAAGATTTAAAGCTATTTACGTGTTGGGCTTTACTACTGTGATGGCCAAAAGCTCTAACATCTTTAGCAGCTGCTTCTCTAGCCGTAGCTATTTCTACAGCCTGACTAAAAGTTAGGTCCTGTATGGCTAATAGGGCTCTCTGGGTAGACTCCTCTTTGAGACCCATTACAAACCTATCTCTTAGCATTTCATCTAATTTGTCCCCAAATTTACACGTACGGCTATGGCTTTTTATTCCTGCAACAAACTCTGCAATGCTTTCATTTCCCGTCTGATGCCTTGAATAAAATTTGAAACGTTCATAGATGAGAACTACTCGGAGTTTGTAGTGATCGGTTAGGGCCTGTACCAATTCATTATAGGTGCTGGTTTCCGGTGCTTTGGGAGAAACTAGGTCCATAACTAAACCAAACGTTTTAGGGCCTATTATAGTTAAAAAGGTAG
The DNA here is from genome assembly GCA_023014485.1 of Bathynomus jamesi. Lineage (NCBI taxonomy): Eukaryota > Metazoa > Arthropoda > Malacostraca > Isopoda > Cirolanidae > Bathynomus > Bathynomus jamesi. The sequence continues at coordinate 1,349,024 of JAJOZX010000486.1, forward strand.
GTACTTTCTTAGCATCAGGAATGGAATTTGCCTCGAAAAACAACCTCACCCTAGTGGCATAAGCTTCGAAGTCCTCCCCAGAGTCTTCGTAGGGGCTTATATGGCCAATCACCGACATGCTAGAGCAAAACCGAATTAGGCTAAATCACGTGAAGTAGGTTAGATTTGGTTTAAATTTGATCTAGTTACTCCCCAGTTAGGGCTGAATAGTGAATTGTATTAGAGTTAGGGCTGAGTAGGAATTAGTTTTAGAGTTAGGGCTGAGTAGGAATTAATTTTAGAGTTAGGCTGGCGGGACCTACGCTATAGTACGGCCTACCTAACTCTCTCTTGCATTACCAATTTAGAAGCTATAGACATTACCCCTAACTATGCTTAAGTACGGACAACTTCCTACCCCATTTGTCACCTTAGAAACACCACCTAATTACACTCAGCACCAACGATTAGGTCAGATAGGAAAAAACATCTCTAGGCTAGCCCAAAACAATACGAACAGCCGCGTTGGTTCGTTTATGACTTGCTGTTGCCATTCAGCTTAGATTTAGTGATATTTCCCCTTTAATGACTTTTAGGCTATATACATATATATACACACACACGTCACCTCACTGGTGTGTCTATATTGCCCCATTTGATGTAGTGGGAGTAGACTTCGCAGGTCCAGTCTATGTGTATGAGCAAGGGGAGTGTAACAAGAGTTATACAGTGAGGCCTTGCATAACGAATTTAATTCGTTCCAGAAGGTCATTCGTTAACTGAAAAATTCGTTATGCAATGCATTAGTTCAATGGGATTTTCAGTAATTCGTTCCAGAGCCCAAATTTTGACCCTTTTTGCGCTTGTTTACCCATTTTTTTCCGGCAGAGTTCATGCAAATTGTTGAGACTTCTCTCCATGCTCTCACAACATTCTTGACAGCCTCCAAAATGTTGCAATGCTGCTTCCAGAACTGTGTTAAGGTTACAGAATCCTCACTGGAGGTTGCATTATGGCACTGAGCAAACATGAGCTTCGTGTATAGCTTCTTGAAGTTTGAAATAACCTGCTGGTCCATAGGTTGGAGCAGTGATGTTGTGTTTGGAGGCAGATATTTCACAGTAATGAAGCTGAAATTTGTCTTGACAATTTTGTCCAGATCTGGGTCATGGGCCTTAGCATTGTCAAGAATTAATAAGACCTTTAAAGGAAGTTTATTGGTCTCCAGGTATTTTTGCACTGTAGGGCCAAAAACTTCCACAATCCACTGATTAAATAGGGTTCTTGTCACCCATGCCTTTTTATTGTGTCGTCAAAACACCCCAAGAATAGATTTAGCACTAATAATGCTTAAAAGCATTAATTATTATTTATTCACTATATTAATTAATGATATTATAATGATAAATCACTGTAAAGCAAAATTAAAAAAAAAATTGATAGCAATTGTACACAACTGCTCACGACAGCTACCAACCTCCAACTGAACAGAAAACGTGTTATTACGTTTTTCGTTACCAAATTCGTTCTGCAAGGTAAAATCGTTATTTAAATCAATGGAGCCTTATGGAGGTAATTCGTTAAGCAAAAATTCGCTATTTAAGGCGTTCGTTATGCAAGGCCTCACATATGTCTTTTCACATGTGCTACCACCAGAGCAATCCATTTGGAGTTGGTAAGCAACTTAAGTAGTGATGTATTTCTTTTGGCCTTTAAAAGGTTTGTGAACAGAAGGGGTTTCCCAAATAAAATCATATCGGATCAGGCCTGGATTAACCATTAAGCAAAATAAGCACGTGCTTAGGGCACCAAGGGAAGGAGGAACCACAGAGTTTTAATAAAATAAAATTCATAAATAAAATTAAAAAACAGGTTATATTTAATATAGTTGTGGGGTCTGTCCTGGGGGGATGGCCTGGAAGAAAACTGAATTTTTAATCTATTATTTCACATTCAGCACTTATTGAGTCTTAATGTCTTGTCAGTTAGACAATGGAAGGGTCGAGGGGGAACCATTGTTGGGCTGTGCTTAGGGCATCAGTTGGCCTTAATCCGGCCCTGTATCGGATAATGCAAAAACCTTCAAAAAGGCTGCAAAGGAACTCCAAGAAGTTTGGTCCTTGCTAAAAGAGGAAGGATTCCAATCCTACTTTTCACACCAAGGGGTACAGTGGGAGTTTATTGTTGAGAGAGTACCATAATGGTGGGGAGGATTTTGGAAAGGCTAGTGAGAAGTGTAAAGTGTCCATTAAAGAAACTTTTAGCTAATGCTCATTTGAGCAAAGAAGAATTCTGCACTGTTTTATGTGAAATAGAAGCAATGGTGAACAGTAGGCCTATCACTTTTGTTTATAACAGTATGCAGGATGCAGAGCCATTGACACCAAATCATTTTCTTTGTGGTAAACGATTAACATCAAGCCCCAGTGTGCCAGACGACTTGCAACCTATTCAGAGCACTGGAGGAGAGTTAACCCTTTAATACCCAGTGTGTGAAATTTTCATCGTTAACTTTGGAAACAATTTTAGACCTTCCAGTTCCCAATGTGTGAAATTTAACACATTTCGTATTTTATTAATTATGAACAATAAAACTTTGTAAAATATATTTTTCAGTTATTTTGGGTCCAATTAAACGATTTTTATATCCCAATTTTTTTTTTACTTTTCGACTTAATTTGGGTATGAAAGGGTTAACCAGACAGTTCAGGTACCTTGAAGAGGTACAAGATCAGTTATGGAAGAGGTGGCAGATGGAATACTTGCCAGAACTCAATTATTACCCATCAGGCAATGTAAAGGGCTCCAATACAAATTGTATCAAGGTGGGAGAAGTGGTAATGATTGGGAATGAAAGACCAAGGCAATGCTGGAAGCTTGGCATAATTGAAGAGTTGTTTGTTGGCAAAGACAATTTAGTTAGGTCTGCACTGGTAAAGACTTCAGGAGGAAAATTAAAGAGACCTATACAAAAACTCTATGCTTTAGAAATCAGCAAAAACACGGATAGTCAAGATGAAACATTTGAGTTACAGCCTCATGGAGAAGGCTTGGCTAACCTTGCAGAAGGTAATGACAACAATGCCTCTTCGGTGGGGAGTGTTAGAAAATCTAGAAGAGGAAGAACCATTGTTGTCCCAAGGCGATATGATGACTAAGCTGATTGATGCAGCATTGCTTGTATATATTAAGTTAAGATGTATATATATCCATCTCATAATTGTAAGGTTAGTGAAAATTTCACTTAATTTAAAGCTAGCATTTTTGGGCTCTTGTGGCATCATTGTTTAGCCACTCTTGTCTTGTGGCATCATTTTTTGGGGCGCTGCGCGTCTTTTCTACTCGTTTGTGGAATGCCGTACTTACAGGGTGTGGTCTTATAGAGAGCTCTCTTGCAATTCAGTTTGGTTGTTTAGATACAAGATTGTTGCATCGTGCAATAGTGCAGGTTGTGTTGTTGTTGCAAGGTTTAGAAAGAAGACTATAAATAGTGCCCCTTTTGTTTTTTATCTTAAATTCATGCAACTGAGGCCTAAGGTAGGCCCACATCGAGTCAGCAACCCTGAGGTAGGACCTAATAGGACCTCCAAGTCCATAAGTTTTTAATTCTAGCTTAACTTGGGCTGTAGGTTGAACTGGCCCTTCAGAGCTTGGCCGTTCACGGCTCAGCTGGGATTTTGAACCCAATAAAAAAAATAATAATAATAACACTGGCTACCAATGGGTAAAACTGAAACAAAGAAAATTTAAACACATGCATTCCTTGTAAACGTATCCATTCACGACCCTTTAAGACCCCAAGCCTCCAGACCTACCTGTGGAACGAGTAATATTTACTCAGCCATTTGAAATCACGGGTATTGACTACACTGGAGCAGTGAATGTGAGTTTTGGAGATAAAATGGATTCAAAGGAATACAAAGTGTACATTGTACGCTTCACCTGTGCTGCCACACGTGCCATATGTCTAGACATAGTAGAAGATCTGACAGCAGAAGCTTTTATTGCTGCTTTCAGGCGATTTTGTGCACACAATTCTGTACCCAAAACTATATGGTCAGACAATGCCACATACTTCAAATCTGATGAAAGAATTATTCATCAGATTTGTGACAGTAAAACAGTACAAACTCATTTAATCAAACACAATATAACCTGGAAGTACATTCCTGTTAATACACCATGGTATGGTTCCATTTGGGAAAGAAATATACAGACTGTAAAGAACTGCTTAAAAAGACTATTGGGACCAAACATCTACAACTTTTTGAACTCATACTATTCTGTCAGAAATTGAAAACGTTATCAACAACAGACCATTAACTTATGTGGGAGATGGTATTAATGAGCCAGAACCTCTCACACCAAACCACCTAATTAAGGGAGAAACAGTAAACATGTTACCAGAATATGAACATAACAGTACAGAGGATCCAGATTGGGTAATAGGACACAAAGAACTCAACACAAAATACCAACATTTGACACAAATCAAAACTCAGTTTATAACAAAATGGAGAGAAGAATACTTAACAAGTCTTAGAGAAAGACATAAACAATTAACAAAACAAAATTGGAATGATTCAGTCAAAATTAGGGACATTGTGTTGATACATGACAAGACTCCAAGACAACATTGGTAGATGGGAAAAGTCTTAGAACTCAAAACTGGTGAAGACGAAATTACCAGGGTTGTAAAACTGGAAACAGCAACTGGTGAAACCAACAGAGATATCACATTACTATATCCTTTGGAGTGTGGGGCTAAGTTAGAACCATTACCCAAAAGGATGGATTAGGATACTATTGGGGAGGAATCTCTCAATGTACCTGATGTAACTCAGACTAAACCAGACAGGCCTCAAAGAAAGACTGCTTTGAAAGCCAGAAAACTTTTACAAGAAAAAATTAAGAATGGTGACTTATAAATCTTACACAAATTGAGCAAAGTTAAAATGCTTAATAACTTTACTTTAATTCCATAAATTTCCTATACCTAAGGGGAGTCAAACTGATTGACATAACTTTAACTAAACTTGAGCAGTTGGCCTCTTGAATTTTTATATTTAAATAGGTCTTAAGTAACCTTTCTCTTCCTAAATTCCTACTTTATTTCTTTTAACTCATTTCACATGGTTTAAAACACACTGTTTATTAAAAAAATTAATGTATAACATGCAAATTTTTCCTTCGGGCCCTCCAGTGTATGGAAAAACTATACATGTTTACAATATGGTATCGTATGTGGTACCTTTATTTCATAATTAAATATAAATTATTAATTAATTGAATTAAATATCTACAAAATTGCCTCGGGATTGGCGACATAGCCTATTGGGAATGAACCTAATTGCCATACATACATAGAACCCATATGTAGGCATCGGGCCCGCATAACAACAAGAAAACCAAATTTATTATTTCGTGTTCAACATTTTTCATTGCTGACTCGTGAAAATTAATTCGAGAGAGGAGTCAACGAACTTTGAAAAATCAGCAAATAATAAAAGACAAAGATTATATTATAGCGGCTCGCTCGAAGCTTGCTTATGTTACAGCGATGCTTTAAGCAAGGAAGATGTACTTTATCTTCCTATAAGTTCTGAGTGAAACCCTCTTAATATAAAACCTACTATAAAAAAGGACAGGCCTATTCCTTCAGGTATTTAAATAGTGACTGCCTATATTAGTTACATCAAATCAACTCATTGTGTAACTCCATCGTACCACGGCCCTACATCGATAAAGATCGTCGCGCCCTACATCGAAACAGAAGCGAGGCCCAACGAAATAATAAGGTAAGGCAATTCCTTTCTTTACCATTAAGCAGCGCAAATACAGAAGGCAAATAAACATAAAGAGGTCCTTTGAAGACCTTCATATACATAACTCTCTAACGAAAAAACGTAGGGCTTTTGTCGTTAACTCTCCACTGTGATCTGCTGGAAATTTCCAACGGATGAGGGTATCAGGCAATCAACCCATATCCCTATATAGTTTTTTCACAGTACATTTACATGAATTATATGTACGGTGCTGAGGCTAATTGAGAAACAAACTTAAAAGAACCTTAACACAGTATATTTTACCGTTTGCCAAAACCAAACAGTATTAAACAAACTTTACTTTAGGGCCTATAAAACAAAATAAAACAGGAAATTTGTCAGTTTGTGTACTCTGTCATATTTAAACAAAGAAGTTTGCGAAATCTCGAATTATATCATCGAAACTCAGTTGATTGGGGAGCCCCTCAAGCATGGGAGCCTGAGGCTTCAGTCTCAATAGCCTCAATGATAATCCGCCACTGTTCCTATCCCCCCAAGGTCGTGCTACCCATCCCCCAGTCAGGCGAACCCTCCCTCAGGGAGATTGAGTGAAGAGAACGGGTGGGTCACAGTTAACAGACGCTCTTCACGGAGGGTTCCTCAACCTGTCTTCGCGGCAAGGCCACCGGTGAGGAATCTCACCCTCTTTGTGTCGCGAATTCAGCTCTCGAACGACGAAAGCGATATTCAACACATGGTGGAAGAAGTCTGGGGTGAACACAGTATACTGTTAGTTAATAAACTAAACACAAAATCTTTGTATTATAACTCATTTAAAGTAATAATTAAAGGTGTAAATTCGCAATTCAACCCATACAATATGAGTTAGTGGCCAGACAGTATTATTGTTAAGGAGTTTATTCACTTTTCCAGATTTGATAACAGGCAAAACAATGATGATAATAATAATATAATAATAATAATAATAGGCGCCCTAACGGTGATGCCTGAAATTTGTACTGTGTATAATAATAATCATAATAATAATAAATTTTCTATCAGTCATGGCAGATAACTTGTTGAAAATAGTCTCATATTAGAGGACAATGATTATGTTTATGTTTATGTTTATGTTTTATTCAAGTGATTACTTATTATGCTTATTCCTTTTTCAGAAGACCGTTGTCATTGTTTGACTTTATATAAATAAATAAATGATTACAAAGAGTTGGTTCTCATTTATGACAACGGTCTTAGGTACAAATGACTGATTAATTAAATAAATAATAAAATAAGTCTACATACGTGGTAAATTCAAGCAACTGTCAATCACCCCAACCTAATTAAGCAACTTCAACAAACGCCATCCACAATGCCTGCCGTAGAATGCCCTATCACAGGTTGTACCTATGTCACAGCAGACCTGGACCCAGCCATTGTAGCCGCACTTATAACAGCCCACTGCACGACCCATGTCCCAAGCCCGACAGTCTCTGCAAAGGTTGAGAAAGTAAGACGGCCAACCATTTCGGCTGCAGGTACCAGTGAAGACTGGGCATATTTTACGTCGCGTTGGACAGATTATGCGGAAGCTACAAAAATCACTGGTAGGGACAAAGTGGTACAACTACTTGAATGCTGCGACGATTCACTCCGCAAAGATTTGACAAGATCCGCAGGTGGAAGCCTAACAAACAAAACCGAAGATGAAGTCCTTGCTGCAATCAAGAAACTAGCTGTCCGAGAGGAGAACACCATGGTAGCCAGGGTTACCCTACACAATATGCGACAAGACCGCGACGAAACTGTGCGCAGTTTTGGAGCCCGTCTTCGTGGTCAGGCCGGAGTCTGCAAATTTCTTGTTGAATGCCCAAGCTGCAACAACAACGTAAATTACACTGACCCATCCTTCGCGACGTCCTTACCCGCGGAATTGCTGACCGGAAATACAACTGGAACTCCTCGGCAACAGTAACCAGGAGATGACCCTGGAAGACGTTTTCAGTTTGTCGAGGCGAAGGAAGCAGGCAAGCGCTCAGCATCACGAATGCTGGACTCCCATGCCGTGGAGGCCGCAGGCAGCACATACAGGAGAAGTAAGCAAATACCCCCACAAGACAAATATGCCCCTTGTTCATATTGTGGTGAAAAAGGACACGGCAGAAGAGCCCCAGTCCACATACGCAAGAAGGATTGCCCTGCGTACAACCACAAATGCAAAATTTGCAAGCGCGACAGCCATTGGGAATCCGTATGCAGGAGCAAAGACAAGGACAAGAGCCTTTCAGCCACTCCTAATAAAGCTGATGAGTGCGAAGGTGCGGTATTTGATCTTCTCTGCGCCACAAGCAACACTTCCGAGCCACATAAGAAAAGAGCAATCGCCCTCAACCATCACATTTACAATGAACTATCGGACATGTGGATCAAGGAGAACTCACAACCACAGCCACACATCAACCTGACAGTCAGGACTCTCCCCGAAGACTACGAGGCGCTTGGGGCAACCCTCTATGCCCACCCAAAAACCGTGGTACTGCCTGCCATGGCAGACACAGGCTGTCAGTCTGAGTGTCAGAGCTGCCTCACCGGTATCAAGGTTATCCACCGCCTCGGGCTTCTCCAGTCTGACCTCATCCCTGTGACCACGAAGATGCACGCCGCCAACAACAAGGGCATCAAAATCCTTGGCGCAGCCATACTTCGCCTCACTGGCAAGGATGAACAGGGCCAACAAGTAGAAACGAGACAGGTAACATATGTGACAGATTCTTCTGACAAGTTCTTCATCAGCAGAGAGGCATGCGTTTCACTCGGCATTATCTCGGGAAGATTCCCTACAGTGGGGGAAGTCCAACTGGATCCAGCACAATACTGTAACAACAGTGCCAGCACGCCACACAGTGACAGCGGACTTGTAACTAACTGTGACTGTCCAAGACGCCAACATCCTCCATCACCTCCAATCGAGCTACCGCTACCCGCTGTTGCGGCGAACCAGCAAACGCTCAAGGAATACCTGCTGGACTATTACAAATCAAGCACCTTCAACACTTGTGACCACCAAGCGCTGCCCATGATGGACGGCCCCCAATGAAATTGATGGTGGACCCCAATGCCAAACCAGTCGCACATCACACCCCCGTCCCAGTACCAATCCACTGGCAGGAGGACGTGAAGGCTGGCCTCGACCAAGATGTCAGACTGGGTGTCCTTGAACCAGTACCCGTTAGTGAGCCCGTAACCTGGTGTCACAGAATGGTGGTGTGCGCCAAAAAGAACGGAAAACCAAGGCGTACCGTTGACTTTCAACCCCTCAACGCTCACGCCACCCGCGAAACACACCACACTCAATCGCCATTCCACCAGGCCAGATCAGTACCCAGGGCCGGATTAAGACCTTTAGAGGCCCTAAGCACTTAAAAGATTTTGGTGCCCCATATATATGTAATTCAAAATATAAACAAAAATAAACCATAAAATAAAATTTTATTTTTTGAAATGAAACAAAACTTACAGTAAGATGGAAAATAATGTTTATTTTTGTATACTTCCACTTCATTTATATTTGAAAAGTTTTCTCCTACTTTTTTTAATTGCAAAGTCTTTGATCAGATCCTCAAAACTAATCTTACGTAACACATCTGCTTCTATACTTAGTAGAGATAAGGCATCCAGCCTGCCTTGTTGCATAGTTGTTCTGTTGGTATTTTTAATATACTTCAACTGAGAAAATGAACGCTCAGCTGAGCAATTTGTGACCATTAATGTTAAAAATATACGAAAGGCAATTTCTACATTTGGGAAGGCACACTCAATATTGTCTTCTACAATTATTTTATAAAGTTCAGCATGACTGAATCTTGTTTTTACATTTTTTTTTGCACTGAACTTATGGCACACATATGAGTGAAACTGCTGAAGCTCAGCAGAGAAATTAGTGTTCAAGTCCTCTGGGTAAGCATCAATCATCTTTTTACAACCCTGAGAATACCTTTCAATTTCAGTAGATGATGAAGTGGTGACATTATGTGGCACATCACTTAGAAAAGAAAATCTCTCTGCTATTTCTTTGTATATCTCTCCTCTTCTTCTCATCTCAGTTTCAAGTTTGTCAACAATTGTGTAAAAGGTGGTGATAAGAAATTTATCTCTGGCATTCAGATATACTTCTGGTGCATCTCCGTCATTGGGTACCTTCTTTCTGATACGTTTGCGAGTTTGAGCTGCCTTGTAATCAACATCTGGTAGCATTTCCTTTGTAGCTGCTTCATATCTTTCAAATTCATCTCGTGAAGTGCACAGTTGGTCAGCTAATGATCCATACAGATCTGCACATGTTTTTAAGTTCACATCCTTATTCTGTAGAACTTTGCTTACTCTATGAAAATTTTGCAAAATCTCATCCCAAAAATTCAACATAAAAACGAATTCTAGCTCTTGCATCTTATTTGCAATATTATTTGCTTCTCTTCTAGTGTCTCCCTTTTGTGACTGGTCTTCAGCTATACATTCTAACGCTTCTAAAATTTTAAGGAAAGATTTCAAAATTGCTGCTGTTGCCATAGCATGTGCCTCCCATCTGGTATCAGAGAGGGATTTTAAGACACTTTCATTTCCAATACAACCTTTAAGAATTTCCCACCTGCTGGTTGAGGCTAAAAAAAAGGTATAGAGCAACTGCACTGTAGAGAAGAAATTAACCGCCTCTTGACAGCAGTCAACAGCACTTCGGCCTACCAGATTTAGTGAATGGGCTGCACAGGGCACATATATAGCAAACTTGTTTGTTTCTAAAATTTTTTGCTGCATCCCCTTATAACGCCCAGACATGTTGGCAGCGTTGTCGTAAGATTGACCCCTACATTTTGAAAAGTTTAGCTTACAAACTTCACGTAAGTACTGCAACACCTGATTTGCCATTTCCTCACCAGTATGGCTTTTCATTTTCAGAAAGGTTAAAAAGCGTTCAATAGGCTGTCCATCTTTTAAGTACCTAAGTACAACACTTAACTGATCGATATGTGATAGATCTGGTGTTGAATCAACTGACAAACTAAAATAACCAGAAGATTTTACTTCGTCAACAATGAGTGCGTGGACCTTTTGAGCCATTAGTTGAATGAGTTCCTCACAGGTGGTTTTGGACAGGTAAGAAGGATTTCCTTTGCCAGAATTTCCATATTTCAAAATGTGACCTGCTAAAAATGGATCAAACCGGCTTATGAGCTCAAGCAGCCCTAAAAAATTCCCATTCTGCAATGATCCAAATCTTTCTTCTGTTCCTCGAAAAGACAAGCCACGTTCAGCTAACGTACAAATAACAGCTATGACACGCCTCAAGACATGTTCCCAGTAATCACACTCTTCCTGAATTTGTTTTTCCAACTGTTGTCCCAACCCCGCACCTTGTCTGCGAGTTAAGTATGTTAGCATAGAGTCTCGGTGAGTAGTGCTTTTTTCATGATGATCAATTACAATAGTATTTCGCCAGTCACTGAACCCTTCTCTTATAACAAAATGTGAGACATTTTTAGGAGCAAACAGTTTACAAACATAACAGTAAACTGATCCTGTTGATGGTGAATACAATAACCACTCTCTCTTGTATTTCTCACCATTGGCTTTTGTCCCAACGAAAAGTTTTTGTGAACAGTATCTTGCTGGTTTGCCACTACTGAAATGCCGGTAAGACTTGTCAAATGGCCCATTGTGGTGTTGACAGTCACTGGGTCCACAAGCAATCCAATAAGCCACAACCCTGGATCTTTTGCTATATTTACTTCATCTTCTGCAGACTGATTCATTTCACCACCATCACCATGGTCCACTAAACTTTCATTTTCAGCAATTATTTCAACCCCAGAATGTCTTGTAAAGCAACTTGAATCAACATTTGCAGTAGAGGTATCAAGAGAATTTACAGGCAAAGTGAGATCAGTAGTGAGACATGTGGTAGATGAACCTGCTTGTGACACCTCGGTGATTCCAACGTCATCATATTTTGATTTTGAAGTGATCAAAGTGGTATTTGTGTCCACTTCTGATGACGGAGATTGGTTTTGATTCAGAATCGGTATATCATGTTGACGTTGTGGTCGTGGAACTTGTGTGAAGAAATCAGTCAGCTTTGCAGTCTTGGACTCTAAATCCAAAGTCTTCTCTTGTTTCTCTTTTGATAGTTTTCGCTTTTGTGCACCACTTAACTGAACACGTTTCATCTTGGTTCTTGGGGTCTGTAAAATACAGAAATAAAAAGAATATTTTATTTGTATATTATGTGGCAATCAACACAGTTACACATATCACAATCTTGGCTTTGTTCTTTTATTCTCAGAAAGACAAAATGGGAACCGTACACAACCAAAGTGGCAATTTAAATATAAGTGGCAATTAAATATAACTCAACCGAAATATCAACTCGAAATGTTGAATACAAATCAAATCGAAAGAAGGAACCAAAAGAAGGAACCGAAAGAAGGAACCGAAACCTATAAAATAAAAATACTTAACATTAGAATTAATAATACGCAATCTATAAAAATATCAATATTAACATTTCACTATTAACGAGCCACATTTTATATTTACATTTATTTATTTATTTAAAACACAATATTTAATTATAGGAAATATGAACATTTGCTTAGGGCCTAAATTGTCCTAACTACGTTTGATGTTATATATACATTACAAATTATTCACTCTGGTTATTACAATCTAAATTCTTTTATACTGTTATGACAATAGATAAATAAATTATAAAATAAAGATACGTGTATGATAAAATATTGTTATATATACAAATAAAGTACACTTCATAGACTTACCCTAGAGAAGAAGAGAGAGCAACAGATAAACTTCTTCAACGCTAATTAACTTAGGTCAGTATATCTTATTATTATAATGGCCGTGATAAACATCACTTGATACAACAGCAATATAGAGAGTTTATAGTTTCTTTTATTTTAATATTAATTTATATTACAATTCTATAAACCTAAATCTTTCTGTAAAACAATACCAAATGATTATGTAAAATATATATTTAATATTATATGCACAAATCACACGTTCAGAATAACTTCCTATAGCACACGAAAATATTTAATCTATATGTATTTTTAATATGGCGCTCAAAGATTTGATATAAACAAAATAATAACGCAAAGCGTAAAGTGTGTGATTACAACGAAATATATTTATTCTCTCAAAAGGGTTGTTGTTCACTACAAATTCAAACAATGAAAAAAAATAAATACTATATATGAATATATATAATTCAGTTTTCAACAGCTTATAGGCTATAAGCCGCGATTATAATAGTATAATAAATCCATGGTAAATCCGACAATGGAAAATTTCTGTGGTGCCCCCCTTCCCTTGATGCCCTAAGCACGGGCTTATTTTGCTTAATGGTTCCGGCCCTGTCATACCGCAAGGCAAAAAGAAACAGTGTTTGATCATGGAATGGATATCACAGCGTACCATCTGTGAAGAAGACCGCCACTTGACCACCTTCATAACGCCCTGGGGTCGCTACCGTTACAAAACCGCTCCCAGGGTTTACATTGCATTTGGTGACGGTTACACATAAGGTACGACGAAATTGTATCGAGCATCCCTAACCTAATACAAAGTGCATTGACGACGTCTTGCTCTGGTCAGACACACAGTGGAGGGAGGAGCTTCTTCCAGGCCACCCAGTGCTTGACACCTGCGGCAGACACGGAATCACACTGAATCCCGACAAGTTTGTGTTCTGTCAGGACAAGGTTGAATTTGCAGGCTTCGAGATCACATCTGACAGTGTCCGACCCTGTAAAAAATACCTCAAAGCAATCCTAGAGTTTCCATCTCCAAGAACATCACCGACGTTCGATCATGGTTCGGGCTCATCAACCAGGTGTCGTATGCCTTCAGCATGGCCAAGAGATGCAGCGTTCCGCCTACTTCTGAAGCCAGGAACACCTTTCAAGTGGGATGACGAATTGGAAACCATCTTCGGAAGATCAAAGGTTCTCATCACAGAAATAGAGGAGGGCGTTAAAATTTTTGAGAAAACCAAGCCCACATGCCTCGCCACAGACTGGTCGAAAACAGGCATCGGCTACTGGCTACTTCAGAAACACTGCACCTGTACACGAGTCGAACCCTTCTGCTGCCATACTGGATGGCGTGTCACATTGGTTGGCAGTAGATTCACTACCTCAGCTGAGTCCCGCTATGCACCAGTAGAAGGAGAAGCACTTGCTGTCACCGATGCCCTTGACAAGGCGAGGTACTTCGTGCTGGGATGCGAAGACCTAATAATTGCAGTGGACCACAAACCTCTCCTCAAAGTGTTTGGTGACAGATCCCTAGAGGACATATCTAATACACGCCTCAGAAACTTGAAGGAAAAAACCCTCAGGTACCGCTTCCGGATGATCCACGTACCAGGCGCGAAACACAAAGCTGCTGACGGGGTGTCACGATACCCCACTGGCGACCCCATACCACTGACACTCCCCGATGACGTAGCAGCCATCCATCAACCATGCGAGGGAACGGCGTTCTTTCCCCCCCCCCCCACCTTCCTAGCCGGCATACGGACATCACTGACAGATGGTAATGGCATGGAAGCCTGCGTCATTTCTGCAGCCGCATCAACACTCAACTCGCTGAGCCTGGCATCAGTGACATGGGATCGAGTACGCACCGCCACGACCAGCGATGAAGTCATGAATAGTTTAGCCAATGTCATAGAGTCCGGCATGCCTGAATCCCGCCATGCACTCCCTGCACAGCTGCGGGAATATCACCAGTTTCGCGACGACCTCCGCACTGTTGACGGCGTGGTAATGTACAGGAACCGCACGGTTATCCCGCCGGCCCTCAGGCAAGAAGCTGGCTTCACTCCACTCAGCTCATCAAGGTACTTCATCCATGATCTCCAGAGCAGAAGACTCCATTTTCTGGCCTGGCATCACACCAGCCATCACAGCACTACGGGCTAGCTGCAACCACTGCAACCGCATGGCACCAACCCAGCCCAGCGCTCCACCCACTCCACCAACATCACCAGGATACCCCTTCCAGTGCGTCTGCGCGGACTACTTCCACTACAAAGGAGTAAACTACCTGGTCGTGGTGGACAGATACTCTAACTGGCCAATAGTAGAGAGGTCATCAGATGGTGCTGCTGGACTCATCGCCTGCCTCCGACGGACCTTCGTCACCTTCGGCATCCCCGACGAACTGGTTTCCGATGGGGGGCCCTGAATTTACCGCAGCAGCCACACGGCAGTTCCTCAAAAACTGGGGCGTACACCACCGACTCTCATCAGTGGCTTTCCCTCACAGCAACTGTCGGGCAGAAGTTGGTGTCAAGACAACGAAATGCCTAATAACCGACAACACTGGACCAAACGGCGACCTCAACACCGAAAACTTTCAACGGGCCATGCTTCAATACAGAAACACGCCGGATAGAGATACAAAACACTCCCTAGCAATGTGTGTATTCGGCCGCCCTATCCGGGACTTCATTCCAATCCTTCCCGGCCGATATAAACCACACGACACGTGGCGTAAAAACTTGGCCACCCGAGAAGATGCTCTGAGGAACCGCCACATGAGGGGAGCAGAACGCTGGTCAGAGCACACCAAGAGACTCCCACCACTAGCAGTCGGAGACCTTATACGCATCCAGAACCAGGTCGGTCCACACGCCCGTAAATGGGACAAGACAGGTGTGGTCATCGAAGTCAGGCAGTTTGACCAGTACGTGGTTAGGGTCGATGGATCTGGGAGGGTAACTGTAAGGAACAGGAAATTCCTTAAAAAATATGAACCCTTCAGCACACCTGCTCCAAAGATGACCATAGACCAACATTTGAAGAACTTCCTAGCGGTGCCCACCAACAGCCCACCTGCTGCACCACCTACACCTGCCAGGTCAGCACCAGGACCAAAGACACCCGCTTCACTCCGTAGTCCGACACGGTCCAGCCCACACGTTGAACGCAGGCGCCCGACCCCTGAAGAGACCACACACCCCACCCAAGAAGACATGTCAACGCCGCCCATCGACATACTACCATCTGCACCCCCTAGGCCAATGGGTACGGCACCCCAAACTGCAACTCCACTAAGACGTTCGAACCGTACCAGACGCCCCCCTACCTGGCATGAAGACTACCATATGAATCAAGAAGAGTAACCAATCAAGTATGCTTTAAATTAAGGGCACTGACAAAATAAGGTTTAGTCTTTATCCGTAAACATACAATTTTTTTTTTTTTTTTGCCATATTATTCTTAATAATCTTCTTTATAAAACTACTGGCTCAAAGACTTGGGGGAGAGATAGAGTACAGCACACTTTACACTTTACTTACTAAGAACTTTATATTGTGTTCCCAATACAGCTGTAACCTCATTACTGTACTATTACTTTTGTCAGGAATACCGTTGTACAACCCTTATTTTAATATACGATTCAATCTCTCGCTGAACTCTCTAATTGTATTGTAATATGTTTGATTGGATATAATGCACTGTATAATTCCATAAGTATTTATATTTTAGTTTCTACAGTATCGTATTCATCATGATGTAATAGCAAAGCCTTATGTTCTCATATTACTCTTAAATAAACTAGTATCTATGTTTTCCTATTAAAGTACTATACTGTATTCACTTGTTTATGTTTTATTCAAGTGATTACTTATTATGCTTATTCCTTTTTCAGAAGACCGTTGTCATTGTTTGACTTTATATAAATAAATAAATGATTACAAAGAGTTGGTTCTCATTTACATATAACCTAAGGTCAGTAAGGAATTCAATTGTAGATGTTCATAAAATCGGTGACAGTGCAGATTTGATACTCCTGCAAGAGCACTGGCTACCTAAGCAAGAGCTAAAATTCCTCTCTACCATCCATGATGACTTTATGTACCATGCGTCATCAGCAGTAGACTTGTCAGATGAATTAATGTACGGTAGGCCTTTTGGTGTTGTTGCTTTCTTAATAAGGAAAAATTTGTCAAAACATAAAATTTTTAACAAACGATAATATAAGATTGTTAAGTATTGAATTATAAGTGAACAATGATTGCATATTAATTGTAAACTGCTATTTACCATACAACAACGGTAGTAATCTAGATGAATACATTGATTTGCTGTACAAAATTAAGTCATTATCAGATAACCCCAAATATTCTTACTGTATAATAATGGGGGACTTTAACGAGCATGTGAACTCGGAATTCTTTGTAGAATTGGGTAACATGTGCGAGTCAGCCAAATTAAGTATAAGTGATGTAGATGTATTAGGGGTAACTGTTTTTTTTTTTTTTGCGTTCAGAATCCCAGCTGAGCCGTGAACGGCCAAGCTCTGAAGGGCCAGTTTAACCTACAGCCCAAGTTAAGCTAGACTAAAAACTTACGGACTTGGAGGTCCTGTTAGGTCCTACTTCAGGGTTGCTGACTCGATGTGGGCCTACCTTAGGCCTCAGTTGCACAAAATTAAGATAAAAAACAAAAGGGGCACTATTTATGGTCTTTCTAAACCTTGCAACAACAACACAACCAGCACCATTGCACGATGCAACAATCCGTATCTAAACAACCAAACTGAATTGCAAGAGAGCTCTCTATAAGACCACGCCCTGTAAGTGCCGCACTCAACAAACGAGTAGGCAGGACGCACAGCACCCCAAAAAAATTATGCCACAAAAGTGCCCATACAATGATGCCACAAGAGCCCAAAAATGCTAGCTCTAAATTATGTGAATTTCTCACTAAACTTACAATTATGAGATGGATATATATACACCTTAACTTAATATATACAAGCAATGCTGCATCAATTAGCTTAGTCATCATATCGTCTTGGGACAACAATGGCTCTTCCTCTTCTAGATTTTCTAACACTCCCCACCGAAGAGGCATTGTTGTCATTACCTTCTGCAAATTTAGCCAAGCCTTCTCCATGGGGCTGTAACTCAAATGTTTCATCTTGACTATCCGTGTTTTTGCTGATTTCTAAAGCATAGAGTTTTTGTATAGGTATCTTAAATTTTCCTCCTGAAGTCTTTACCATTGCAGACCTAACTAAATTGTCTTTGCCAACAAACAACTCTTCAATTATGCCAAGCTTCCAGCATTGCCTTGGTCTTTCATCCCCAATCATTACCACTTCTCCCACCTTGATACAATTTGTATTGGAGCCCTTTACATTGCCTGATAGGTAATAATTGAGTTCTGGCAAGTATTCCATCTGCCACCTCTTCCATAACTGATCTTGTAGCTCTTCAAGGTACTTGAACCTTCTGGTTAACTCTCCTTGAGTGCTCTGGATAGGCTGTAAGTCTTCTGGCAAACTGGGGCTTGATGTTAATTGTTTACCACAAAGAAAATGATTTGTTGTAAACAAAAGTGATAGGCCTACTGTTCACCATTGCTTCTACTTCATACAAAACAGTGCAGAATTCTTCTTTGCTCAAATGAGCATCAGCTAAAAGTTTCTTTAATGGACACTTTACACTTCTCACTAGCCTTTCCCAAAATCTTCCCCACCATGGTGCTCTCTCAACAATAAACTCCCACTGTACCCCTTGGTGTGAAAAGTAGGATTGGAATCCTTCCTCTTTCAGCAAGGACCAAACTTCTTGGAGTTCCTTTGCAGCCTTTTTGACGGTTTTTGCATTATCCGATATGATTTTATTTGGGAAACCCCTTCTGTTCACAAACCTTTTAAAGGCCAAAAGAAATACATCACTACTTAAATTGCTTACCAACTCCAAATGGATTGCTTTGGTGGTAGCACATGTGAAAAGACATATATAACCCTTGTTAGACTCCCTCCCCTTGCTCCTACACATATACTGGACCTGCGAAGTCTACTCCCACTACATCAAATGGGGCAGTATAGACACACCGTTCTCTTGGAAGCGGAGCCACCTTTTCATAATAAGGCTTTGCATTCCAACGCTTGCAAACCACACATTAATGCAAGATCTTTTTTACTACTTATCTAATTTTGGGAATCCAAAACTGTTGCCTGATCTCTATTATCGTTTCTCTAACTTCAGCATGTAACAACTTATGATGAGTATCCAGGATCAAAAGTTCCACAAAGTGGCCCCCAGAAGGTAGCAAAATTGAATGTCTTTTCTCCTCTGGAAGCCCAGAAAACTGTAGTTTACCTCCTACTCTCAATAAATCCTGATCCAAAAACACATCCAAACCCTTGAGAGCAGAATCTGTTGGCAGGATCTGTAATGGACTGCTGGTGAGCAATTCCCTCTCTTCACCAAATTTTTCCTTCTGCACATATACCACCCAGTATTGCCTGGCTTGCTGAATCTCCTTACTCTTCAGAATTACTTCCCTTCTTGTTTCTCCCTTAATGTTGTTTGTAAATCTATATACCCATACTGTCACTCTTAACAACCTTTTCAGACTGCTAATGTCCTCAAGCCTCAATGTGGGGTCCTGCTGCATAACTTGACAACTGTTCACAGTGCAATTTCTCATCTCACTCATCCATTCTTCTTCAGCCTGGCATTCTCGTACAATAGGCTGATTAGAAGGCCAGTTTTCACTTCCAAGTTTTAGCCTCTCTGGCCCATTCCACCACAAACTTGACTGTGCAAGATCTTTCACTGAAATTCCTCGTGTTGGTAAATCAGCTGGGCTTTGGGTGCCTGGATAATGCTTCCATTGCTTGGGATCTGTGTGTGCTTGAATTTCCTCCACCCTATTGGCAACAAATGGTTTCCATTTCCTTGCCAGGCTTCTTAACCAGTGCCAAACTATAGTGGAGTCTGTCCAATAATAGCTTGGAATTTCATAGAGGGCCAAAGACTTTTTGTACTGTAACTGCAAGCCGACTAGCAATAACTGCACCCATCAATTCCAACCTTGGAATAGAAAGCCTTTTCAAAGGTGCTACTCTGCTCTTTGCAGCAACCAAACTGCAACTTACTTCCTCTTTCAATGTGCTTCTTATATAAATAGAAGTTGCATAGGCTTCCTCACTTGCATCACAAAAGATGTGCAGCTCCAAATTGTCTGGACTATTGTTCAACTCTCCAAAGTACCATCTTGGGATTTCAATGTCTCCAAGATGTGCCAATTCTTTGAACCAATATTTCCACCTTACCACCATATGATCAGGTAACTCTTGGTCCCAACCAAGTCCAATTTCCCAGAGGCTCTGAAACCAAATTTTTTACTTTATCACAAATGGAGCCAGGAATCCAAGAGGATCAAAGACCTTTGAAGCCAAACTAAAACCTGTACGTTTTGCCCACCTTGTCTCATTCTCAGCCAGCTCTACTAAAGATTTCCCATTGAAGGTAAACAAATCCTCTCCTTGCTGCCAAACAATGCCTAGCACCTTTGTGTCTATTGCCCACAACTCCTTAATACCAGAATCCTCAATATTTCTGCTGCATCAGGTACTACACATTACTGACTCATAAACTGTTGTAATTGAGAATGATTGGTCTGCCATTTTCTAAGCTCCATGCCAGCCTCCCTCATTATAGCTCTAGCCTCCCTGAATATCTGTTTAGCCATTTCTGTATTATTCATGGAACACAGCAAATCATCAACATAAAAATTTTTCCTTATGTGTTCAATAGTGTTAGGATAGACTTCAGAATATTTCTTAAAATGGTACTGCATAGTAGCTGCCAACAGAAATGGACTAGAGCTGAGGCCAAACAACACTGACTTCATTCTATATGCTTGAACCTTAGGTTCATTTTCCAACAAGTCTTTCGTATCCACCCACAGATACCTTACTGCATCTCTGTCCTCTGGTTTTAACTTTATCCGCAAAAAGGCTTGCTTCACATCTGCAGTCAATGCTACTCTACCAAACCTGAATTCTCAGTAACAAGGAAAATAAATCTGCATTTAAATTTGGCCCAGCATCCAAACAGTCATTCAAGGACACACCACCTTTGTCCTTGGCTGAACCATCAAAAACTACCCTCAGTTTGGTGGTAGTTTTGTCTCGCCGTACCACTGCATGGTGTGGCAGATAATGTGCCTCCCGGCTCACCAGCTCACCTTACACCCTTTTAGTATAGCCCTCCTTTACATAGCTCAGGATGGCCTCATTATATTCAATTAACAACTCATTTTTTCTCAGCCTGTGCACCGAAGTCTCCAACCTCCTATTAGCTAGCTGAAGGTTTGAACTGGGTTTGCAAGAATCCTTCCAAGGGAGGCCAACTTCATAGCAACCATCTTTAAACCCAATCCCTTTTTCAAATTGCTCTAAAACATCACTGTTCACTGTACTCGCCTGCTTCTCCTGTTTGTCCTTTATGCCAATGGATTCAAGTTCCCAAAAGCCTTTCAAATGCCTTTCCACACCATGGCTGTTCTCCTCAATCTTAACAAAAAGAGCTTTAACCTCCATTCCATTGCAATAGCTACCATGTAGCATCCAGCCTAGCTTACTTTCAACAGCTACCGGACCTCCAGATGCGCGGACAATATTACCAGTGATGAAGTCCCAATAATAGTCAGCTCCAATCAAAAGACTAATATCTTCTGTTCCTTCAAACTTATTATTGCCCAAATTAATTCCTTTAACTTGCAATTCTTGGACACATGCCATATCTAAACAAGTAGTGACTGGAGCACAAAGTTCCTCAGTCTCTACAGCTTGGACCTTGATAGAGAGACTTTGTCGTAACAACCCCTTAACCAGAACTTCTACCTTCTTAACTTTGGTTCGGTTTTGAACAGAACCCCCCGAAACCCAGAAATTCTTAAATTTTCCCTCTTAAGTTCTTTAAACTTCAATTTTCTGGAAATTCTGGTCTTGATAAAGCTACACTGGCTACCACTATCAAAAACACTCTTACCGTAGTTTCTCCATCATTCCCAATTAATAAGGCTGCAGCTGTTTGCAATAATCCTCTTTTACTTTTACTCCCTTTCAAAGCAGTGGCATGTGCCACTGATGTCTCTACTTCTGGGGTAGGCCTACTTGGAGTGTTTTCACACAATAATGGCTAATGCCGGCCATGGTATTTTTTGCACAAAATTTTAAACTTACAAAACCTTGCTCTGTGACCTTTCAAAAAACATTTAAAACATGCTGTGGACATAGTTACCCTGTCCTTTCTCTCCTCAAAAGGTAAAGCCTCAGCCACCTCACATTTATATGACTTGTGGTTGCCTTCGCAAAATATGCATTTCTTGATTCCCTTTAATTTATTCTCAGAGGATGCATGTAGAGCTGACACTGTACCTGGGCTATTCCTTTTTGTAGAAACTTTGGTGCTGTGTCTACCTTTGTCCCCTTGTTTAACATCCCAACTCAATTCCCTCTAGTCTTGCTAATTCTGTGCCTAAAAGACTTAACATCTGCTGAAGGGGGATGTACACATGTTCTGTAGAGTGTCCCCTACTTAATTCAAGCAAAATTGAACTAGGCAATTTAGACTCCAGTATAGTGACCAACATTATACCATACCTTTCCATTCCTACACCCAAGTTGTCCAGGGACCTAGTTCTAACTTCAAATTCATCATATAACTGCCATAACTCCTTGACACTATTGGGATTATTAACAGGACGTATAGCTAAAAGTTCGCGGAAGTGGCTTTTAATTAAGATCTCTGGCTTACCAAACCGTTTCTTTAATATATCCCAAGCCACATTATAATTAGCCTCTGTTAATGCTAATCCTGCTATTGTCTTTGCTGCCTCCCCTTCCAAGAGGGACTGCAAATAATTAAACTTCTCCACCGCGCTTAACACTTGACTAGAATGAACTGCTGATTGAAAACTGTCTGCCCATCCTTGCCATTCCTGAATACTCCCAGAAAATGTTTTGAGTACAAGCCTCGGTAATTGAGCTGCAGATCTGTTAACCTTAACTTCACAAACACCATTTGTTGAGGGTTATCTCATTATTAAACCTGGTCTCTAACTGTACTGAGCTGCTAAACTCTTTTGCTCGGTGGCATACTTTAATTATATCATCAATAATCTCATCAAAGTAAATTATGCTATTTTCTATTTCATCCTCTTCTATAAGAGCCTCAATTTTAACATTTACTTCGCTTAGAGCAACCTTTTTAGTTTCTAATATGGAAAGCTGCGCAGTCACTAAGCTTAAATCCTCTTGCTCTATGGTAGAATCTATAGTGGCAATGACCTTTATAATTAGACCTTTGTAGGCGCTTCTCCTTTTTTTAAACTTGTTCAATTCAGCTGCACTCATCTTCAATGCAAACAACAATTGGGCTCAATGCCAAATAAGCTGAATTGGCAAAAATACTTAACCAAACTGATCAAACGCAAATTTTGCGTTTTTCAAATAAACTGAATTGCTGGGTGGGGTACTGACCAACCACCCGTATGGAATACCAAATTTTCCACCCAAGTAACTGGCGCACCAAAGTCTGCAACCTTCGCCTACGAACAGTGGCGGTTCCTCATATGGGCAATATGGGCAGCCGCACAGGGCGGCATTTGTGGAGGGGCGGCATGAGCGCCTGCAAAAAAAATAAAAATAAGAATAAATAAATAAAGAAATAAATAAAAATAAAAAATAAAATAAAATAAATAATAAAAGATCAATAAATATATTTTTATTAATAAAAAACCATCTATTGCATTTTCCATAAACCTTCCCATAAAAGACCTAAACAATGCAAAATGCTTCCAGATTAATATTATTGGGAATAAAGGCCCATACTTTAACATATGTAATGTTATTTTTCTGGGTTTGGTTAAATAGTGAAATGTATATTATTTATTACAGAACGAATCTTCACACTAAGCCACTAAGGTCTGTCAAATAACCGCAAATGGATAAGAAGAGGTCAAAGCTATCAGGTGCTCAGTTTAGAAAAAAGAGGAAAGAAGAAGAGGAGAAACGAGCAAAAGATAAAGGTATAGAGCTATGTCATCTACTCTTCACTGCTATATTGCACTGCTATTTTGTGATATAGCTTTCTGAGTCATTTGAAGTGTACTATTATGTATATAATTAGCCATTAACCAAGGAGGTTGTATTATTCATTTGTTTCCTATTCTAAAAGTTTAATAAATTGTGCTTAATAACATGTTAAATTAATTGTACTAGCCTATTCATGCATTGGTCTGTTATGTTCTATTTTACTATTTGCAGGGGCACTTTTGAAATATTTTGGAACACCCTCTGCCACTAGCCAGGATGAGAAGCCGTCTACTTCTGCCATTATTGAGGCTGAGGAGCCATCTACCTCCTCAGCCTCACATATGTCTCCACAAATGCAGTCTGATCCTGAGGATGAAGACCCATTTGCTTCTACTTCTCCCCGGCAGGACTCTTCAGGTGAGTTTGTGTGCACATATGTCTGTGAGTGTGTGCGTGTGTGTGTGTGTATGTGTGTGTGCATCCCTGCAAAGCATTTTGCAAACAGTTATAAATTATAATGTTATTATCACTGGGTCTGGGTTACTGGGTATGTGTGGTGTTTCACCACCATAATTCCATAACACCACCACCATAACAAAGTGCTGTGAATAATGTGTTATCTAACTTAGGTGTGTATACTAATGAGTAATGCTCTTGTTCTTTCTATTAGAAAGGCCTGGAGCAGAATCGCCTCCTGAGGATGAGTCTCTGTCCACCGACCCTGCTAACTGGCCTTCAGTTCTGACTGAGAGAATTCGGACACAACTGGTTTCCAGGGGACCAAGTCAAGTACCATCTGACTTTGTATTCCCTAGAAACGACAGTGACAGAAGAAGTTTCCACCATCAATACTTCAGGAAGTCATTGGTTAGTGGGGAAAATATAACCAGAAGTTGGTTGGTCTATTCCTTAAAAAATAACAGCCTTTTCTGTTTCTGTTGTACATTATTTTCCAAGAGGAAAATAAATTTAACAAGTTTGGGACTCTCGGACTGGAAGCATGCAAGCTCATTGCTCACATCACATGACAACAGTTCAGAACACCTAAATTCTATGAAAATCTGGAAAGAACTGGCAGTGAGGATGAGAAAGGGGGAGACCATTGACAAGCAGGAGATGGCACTTCTGGAGGCTGAGAAGTTGAGATGGAGAGCGGTGCTGACACGTCTCACTGCTATTGTGCATTCTCTGGCAGTTAGGAATTTGGCACTAAGGGGACATACAGAAAAATTGTTCTCACCATCAAATGGCAATTTTCTGAAAGAAGTTGAACTGATGGCACAATTTGATCCTATAATGTAAGAGCACATTAACCGTGTCCAAAAAGGGACCTCCAGTCACACCAGCTACCTCGGCCACCACATACAAAACGAACTCATTGATTTGTCGAGCAGCAAGACCATTTCAGCAATGGTGAGCGACATCAAACAATCAAAGTTTTTTCAATAATTCTAGATTGCACTCCAGATATCAGCCACACTGAACAGTTGTCAGTTGTGATTCGGGTTGTGTCACTGGAGGGGAAGCCCCATATAAAGGAACATTTCATGGGGTTTTTGGAGGCAGAGGAGTCCACTGGTCAACATTTGGCATCTCTGATTCTGAAGAGACTGGAGGAGCTAAAAGTTCCTTTCATGGACTGTAGAGGACAATCATACGACAACGGGGCCAACATGAGGGGAAAAAACAAGGGTGTTCAATCCAGGCTCCTAGAAATTAATCCCAGAGCTCTGTTTGTTCCATGTGGGGCTCATTCTCTGAATTTGCTTGTGGCCGATGCTGCTAAGGGATCTATTGATGCCACAAGTTACTTTGGCATCTTGCAGAAGCTTTACAACTTGTTTTCAGCCTCCACACAACAATGGGCCATTTTGAAAAAACATGTGAACATCACATTGAAGATGTGGTCTGATACAAGGTGGGAAAGCAAGATCAAGAGTGTGGAGCCCCTGAGATATCAGGCAGCTGCAGTGAGAGATGCACTGATCGAGGTGAGGGACCACACCAAAGACTCTGTAATAAAGGTCGAGGCTCAATCTCTGTCAGAGGAGGTTGGGTCATACCGCTTCGCCATTTGTTCAGTGGTGTGGCATGACCTGTTGTGCCAAATTCAGCATGTGAGCAAGCAGATGCAGTCTCCTAGCATGCACGTTGATGTTGCAGTAAATCTCCTAAAAAAAACAGAGAGAGGTCTCCGCAATTACAGGGCAACAGGTTTTGTGGCTGCACAAATGGCAGCCACAGATATCTGTGAACAAATGAATGTGGAGGCTGTGTTAAAACAAAAACGACTGAGGTCCACAAAGCGGCACTTCTCCTATGAAGCATCTGATGAGCCCTTGATTGATGCTTTGAAGAAGCTGGAGGTGACATTTTTCAATGCAGTGGTTGATGCTGCAACATCAGCCATTCAGGAAAGATTTTCCACGTTGGAAATTGTGGGAGAGAAGTTTGGAGTGCTGACACATTTCCAAAATCTCACATTTGAGGAGCTGACAGAACAATGTGTGAACCTTAGTACTACACTACACTTTAAGGGACAATCTGACTTGGATGGCAGAGAGCTTGCACAGGAGCTGAAGAACTTGCCTGACTTGCCATCAAAGACCATATCCTTGCTTGAACTGCTGACATTTATCCATGAAAGGGAGCTCTCTGAAATATATCCAAATTTGTGGACTGCTCTCAGAATTGGTCTTACTCTTCCAGTCACTGTTGCTGAAGCAGAGAGGAGCTTTTCAAAGCTGAAGCTCATCAAATCCTACCTGAGGTCAACTATGTCACAGGAACGCCTTACCGGTCTGGCCATCATCAGTATAAATCATACAATTGCTGAGCAGATTTCATATGATGATTTAATTCATGACTTTGCATCAAGGAAGGTAAGAAGAGTCAGGCTTTAGATGGCAGTTGTGCTGTGGTGCAATTTATTTTGTTTCTTGTTCAAAGTGTAGCATAATAATTACCCTCTCTTAAGTGTCTTATTCTATTTATGTGATAGAGCATTTGTACAATTTAGAAATTTGATTCTCTAGTTTATTTATGGCAGTTGTGCAATTTAATTTGTATTTTTCCTGTTCATAGTATCATAATTACATTCTCTTAAGTGAGTTATTCTATTTACGTGATGAAGGATTTGTAAAATTCAGAAATTTGAGTCTTTGTTTTGGTTCTGAAGTTCCAACAATTAGTCCAATAAAAAGTTATTTTGTGAAAGAGTTATGTCTGTCCTTTATTTTGGGGGGATTCGAATGTGTGTGTGTTGGCGAACAGGGGGGGGGGGCGCTGAAGGTGAGGTTCGCCCAGGGCGTCATGTAAGCTAGGACCGCCACTGCCTACGAATAATAAACCAAAATTAACCAAACCGGTAAAAATGTAGGCCAAAAACAACGACAGACGAGTGGCCAAGTTTCGCAATTGGGCGACCAAACTTTCTACCCTGGGACCTTAACTCTATAACAAACCAAAATTAACCAAACCGGTAAAAATGTAGGCCCAAAACAACAACAGACGAGTGGCCAAGTTTCGCAATTGGGCGACCAAACTTTCTACCCTGGGAGCTTAACTCAATTATGCTCAACCCGTCTAGACCTAACTTGGGCTACAATTTGCACAATCAGAACTTTGCTGGAAAATAGTCACTGACTCAGTCTTGGGCTAGAATCTGGTTTCGAAGGACCATGTTATTTATTTATTTTTTTATTGGGTTCAGAATCCCAGCTGAGCCGTGAACAGCCAAGCTCTGAAGGGCCAGTTTAACCTACAGCCCAAGTTAAGCTAGACTAAAAACTTACGGACTTGGAGGTCCTGTTAGGTCAGAGCTTTCCAAACTAGTGTGTCGCGACACATTAGTGTTTTTTGTATTTTGAAAATTTTGATTTTTCTATCAACAAAATCGGCTACAAGATAAACCACCTACTGAAAAATTATCTGATATTTGATATTTGATAAAAATTAATTAATGTGTCGTGAAAATTGTTATGCTTAAATAGTTTGTCGCCAACGTTAAAAGTTTGGAAAGCTCTGTGTTAGGTCCTACCTCAGGGTTGCTGACTCGATGTGGGCCTACCTTAGCCTCAGTTGCACAAAATTAAGATAAAAAACAAAAGGGGCACTATTTATGGTCTTCTTTCTAAACCTTGCAACAACAACACAACCTGCACCATTGCACGATGCAACACTCTGTAACTAAACAACCAAACTGAATTGTAAGAGAGCTCTCCATAAGACTACGCCCTGTAAGTGCCGCATTCAACAAACGAGTAGGCAGGACGCGCAGCACCCCAAAAAAATGATGCCACAAAAGTGCCCAAACAATGATGCCACAAGAGCCCAAAAATGCTAGCTCTAAATTAAGTGAATTTTTCACTAACCTTACAATTATGAGATGGATATATCATCATCATATATATACCTTAACTTAATATATACAAGCAATGCTGCATCAATCAGCTTAGTCATCATATCGTCTTGGGACAACAATGGCTCTTCCTCTTCTAGATTTTCTAACAGTAACCAGTGGTAATTTTACATACGTTAGTGATATGAGTGATACCACCAGGTGGATTGATCATTGTCTTACTTGTAATAATCTAAAGAATCGAATTGTTAGAGCTCATATTGTGCATGATTTTCTTCTTTCTGATCATAGACCATTAGAACTATTAATTCATTTTACCAATTTATGCGCAACACGACATAACAAGAACTCAATAGGTAAGAATAATCGCGTCGATTGGTCTAATGTTAATATGCAACAGAGAATAGAATACAAAGACAGAACAAGTCACCTCTTTAATAATTTAGAAATTTTGCATCTTGCCTGTAGTAATCCTTGCGCAAATGATTCTCACTGTAAACTCATCGATAGGTATTAAAGTAAGATAGTATCCCTATTAAGAGAAGCAGGAAGACCCCTGATTAAATTTTACAACTATCATACTAAGATTATTCCTGGATGGAATTATTTTATTGCCCCCCTGAACAGGGAATCGAAGGACGCCTACGATTTGTGGTGCTTTCATGGTAGACCCAGATTAGGACCATTATACATGAATATGTGTAGAAGTAGGGGTCAGTATAAGAGAGCCATAAGGCAATAGGAAGAAGAGTCTATTCGAGCATCAAAAGCCTGTGAAGCTCACATAAATAACGATAATAAATTTTTTTTGAAATTTGTTAAGAATGAAACGGGTGTCAAAAGTGTCCTCTCCCGACAATCAATGGGGTGTCAGGGGCTGGATGAAATTGCAAAGCTGTTGAAAAACCACTACTCAAACATTCTTAACAGTGTGAGTAGGGATAATCTTAAGATAGATTGCAGCGAAACGCCTGTGGGAGGTACATACATGGGAAAATACTTTGATATCATTTCCTGAAGTAAAGAGGTTAATTAAAGAGTTAAAGACTGGTTCTGCGTCAGGGGTAGATGACCTATCGAATGAGCAGTTAAAATATGCCAATGACGTGGTATGTCTGCATATATCATTGCTCTTATCAGCCATGCTTGCTCATAGCTATATCCCTGCAGAGTTCATGAGGATATATATCTTGCCCCTGGTCAAAAATAAGTATGGAGACATTTTGTCCAGCAATAATTACAGGCCTATTGCTGTCGCCTCCTGCTTCTCGAAACTACTAGAAAAACTCTTGTTATACCGATTAAGTGATTACTTATGGACATCTCCTAATCAATTTGGTTTTAAAAGGTCCCACTCAACTGATTTGTGTATCTATGTATTGAAGGAAATTATATTTAAATACACTGGCAGTAATTCAACCTTTTTTAGCTGTTTATATAAGTAAGGCATAATATAATAGAGTGAACCATAATATTTTATTTAAAAAACTAGAAGACAGGAAGGTTGCCATATATATATTAAATTTATTGAAATTTTGGTATTCCAACCAATATTTTACCGTTAGGTGGGGCAATGTACTACCCGAATGCTTTGGCTCCTCTTGCAGGGGTGAGACAAGGCTCCTTGCTCTCTCCTATGCTGTTTAATGTTTATATTGACGGATTAATTGCTTCACTTAATGAGGCAACAGTGGGATGTTGTATAGATAACACAAGGATAAATAACTTAGTTTATGTCGATGATATGGTGTTAATAAGTCCCTCTGTTAAAGGTCTGGATCGGCTACTAAAAGCGTGCGAAGTGTATTCGCAGAAAAATGATATTCTTTTTAATGTTACAAAAATTAAGGTCATGCAATTTCATCCTAAAAACTGCAATCAGCCAACTGATGTTAGGTTTAAAATGAGAGGTGAAGTAATTGAGGAAATACAAGATTTTAAGTATTTGGGTCAAACTATTACCAGCTCCTTGAGTGATGACTCAAATATAAGAAAACAATATCGAAGCCTTTGTGCTAAAGCAAATAGGACTATAAGGAACTTTCGGTTCTGTGGAGGCGTAAGAGGGCGAGGCAGACTCAGCCAGATGCAGGGATAAGTGAGGCTTAATTTACTTGAACGTTAGGAATTTAGTTTCAGAGCTTTTGAATATAGTACTAAAGCACTTGTGAAAAAACTATTATTTATCCATGCTAACTCGAGATTTGACTTGAGACTCGCGACTTACTTGAGAGTTGAGACTCGACAAAAATGGCTTGTAAATCCATCTCCCATATTCTTTTAATGATTACTCTGTTGATTGGGATGCACGAGAAGTGGCTGCAAGTAGGTTGGAATAGAGGAGATTTGTTAGAAGTAAGTTCGGGACTCTCTTTTACTTTTGGCGTATGAAGTGTCGCAAGTGTGGAATTTAGCCATGTTGGGAAGCGTTGGTCCACCAGGACGTCTCTGTGAATGGATGTGTACGCTTTACTTTCTGCCTTTTCTCCTCTCACTACCATCTGCATTTTATATATAGGAAGTTGGTCCGTCTTCTCACCCCAGCTACTTGGGAAATTAGATTTTTTACAATGTACGAGTAGAATGTATATAAAGCACAATTTGTTTTTGAATTATGATGACCTGCCTTATAATTGAATTTATGCCCTAATTAATAATAGCTTCTTTTTTTTTTCCTTTCTTTATTTTACCGCCGATTCGTACCTAGTGTGGTACATATCTCAGCGAGGCAGTGGGTAAGTGGTGTTACTGAGTTGGGGATGATAGACCGGGGGGGGGGGAATGTAGTGTTCAGTTACTGGGTAGTGGGTACGGGGGTCCTGGTCTCAGACCCGTTGAAACAGGTGGGAATAAGTAAGGAAACGGAAAATCGCTTCCTCCGAAAAATGGGGGCCCTCAGCGAGCATGAATTGTAGACACTCGGGTATGAGAATTTCGGCCAAGTGAGGGAAACATCTACAACGAAGAGCGGACAAGTTTGGACATTCGACCAGGAGAGGTACGACAGTGATGGGAGTATGGCAGGTAGGGCAGAGCGGGGCTGGCGATTTAGCCATTAGGTGACCATGAGTAATGCGTGTGTGTCCTATGCGGAGACGGGCTATAATCACTTCTTTATGTCGGGACCGGTGGAAGGAGGAGGCCCAGTATCCTACTTGCGGTTTGATCTTATGAAGTTTGTTTTGTGTGGCCTGGTCCCATTCCCGTTGCCAGATGGAACGGAAATGGGAGCGGAGAGTCGGGAAGAAGTCGGTGAAAGGAAGGGGCCGGGAGTAGGCCGGCAGTAAGCAGGCCGACTTTGCCTTGCGGTCCGCCTCCTCGTTACCCTGGATGCCGACATGTGCCGGGACCCAGCAGAAGGTGATTCTCTTGTGTCTGAAGGCTGTTAAAAAATGGAAGATTTGCTGGATGGTACAGACGAGCGGATGGGGGGGGTTACATCTCTCTAGGGAGAGAAGTGCGCTTTGGGAATCTGAATAAATGACGAAAGAGCTGGCAGATTGGGTGCGCACTATGTCAAGGGCCTCATTAATCACGAAAAGTTCTGCCGAGAAAACGGAGGTCTCGCGGGGCAGGCTGACGCCTCGAGAAAGTGGCTGGATCAGTATCACCGCTGAGGCGGCCGCACCAGTCTCCGAACGGGAACCATCTGTATAAATGGGGACTGTGTCCGGATGTTGGGTTGCATGTTCACGGAAGAGTGACCTGTATACCGTAGCACTCGTTGTATTCTTCGGTAGATCGCACAGGTCCCTGCAAAACGTGATGGGGGTGAGGAGCCAGGGGGGGTAGATGTTGTATGAAATGGGGATAATTGAGGGGACGGGCATGTTAGAAAGGTCAATGAAAGAGCGCACCTCTTCAGTGAAGTGCCAGCTCCGTCCCTGGGGTGGGAGTTCAGAAATCGCCGCGCATACAAGCGAAGAGGGTAGTCTCTGTGTGTGCACGGAGGTATGTCCTCATGAGGAGCAGACCCCGTCGGAGGGCGAGAGGGAGGTAATTACAATCCACTTGAAGGCTGGAGGCTGGGGAAGAGCGGAAAGCACCAGTGGCGAGGCGGAGGCCCCTATTAAGGACTGGGTCCAAGATACAGAGGCAGGTGTTGGAGGCTGAACCGTATACTACACTGCCATAGTCCAGCTTCGACTGGACCATGGAAGTGTAAAGACGAAGGAGAGAGCGTCGGTCTGCGCCCCATGTGGTGCGAGAGAGGTGATCTAGTAGAGCGAGGGGACGCTGGAGGAACTGCTTCAGTTGTTTGATATGAGGAACCCAGTTCAGCCGTCGTTCTAGAATCACGCCCAAAAATCGCGTGGAGAGTACCACCTCAAGAGAATTGCCGTATAGCGTGACAGAGGGAACAGGAAGGGTTGCGGGTCTTCTTCTGCTGAATAGCATACACTTAGACTTCGGGGTGGAGAAGCGGAAACCCATCGACGTCGCCCACCTTTCCACCCGGTAGATGGCGAGCTGAATTTGCCGTTGAACTACGGACGGCTCCCGCCCTGCAAAGTAGATTGCAAGGTCATCCGCGTAGATGGAAGAACGGATGTTGGGTGGAAGGCATTTTGAGACTGTGTTCATGACGATGGAAAAGCATAGAACACTGAGGATGCTTCCCTGTGGGACCCCGTCCATCTGCACAAAAGTGTCTGAGAGGACTGAGCCCACCCGAACTTTAAAGGGTCGGGAGGATAGGAAGCCCCTGATGAAGGTCGGTATGGCTCCTACGAGCCCTAGACTTTGGAGCTGACTAAGGATTATTGTCCGATGAGTGGTGTCGTAGGCCTTCTGGATGTTAAAAAATATTGATAGGACGAATTGTCCACTGTCGAATGCATGCTGTATGTCACGGCTGAGAAGCAGGAGGGGATCAGTGGTGGATCGAAATTGTCTGAAGCCGGACTGGGTAGCCGGGAAGGAATTACTATTTTCGAGGAAGAGCGATAGTCGCGTCGCGACCATTTTTTCGAAAATTTTGCAGGCACAACACATTAGGGCGATTGGTCTGTAGTTTGTGGGATCGAGGGAATCTTTGCCGGGTTTGGGGATAGGGATTACGTAGGCCTCCCTCCACCGGGAGGGAAAGGTGCCCTCTATCCATATGCGGTTGTATAGGTCTATTAATAAATTTTGTAAGGTAGGGTGGATGTGCTGGATCATGCTGTAGGGGATACCGTCCGGGCCGGGACAAGGGGATCGTCGAGAGGCCAGTGCCGCCTGTAGTTCACGCATGGTGAACAGTCGGTTGTAGGAGCTGTCTATGGACGGTGAAGAGGAGCTATTTTCAGGGGCGGGTACGGGGGATCTAACTGCAGAGGAAGAAACGGCAACTTTCTACGAAAGTAGAAGCTAGATGGTTTGCCACTGATTTTGGCTCGTATAGAAGTCCGTCGTTAGTTCGGAGTGCCGGGGGTCGGGAGGGGACATGTCGCCTCTCGACGCCCCGTACCTTCTTCCAGATGGTAGCCGAAGGTGTGGTGGTGGTGACACCGGATACAAAGGCACGCCAAGAAGCACGGCGCGCTGTCTTCATTGTGCGGCGGGCGATGGCCCTGGCCCGCTGCATCTCCGTGCGATGGATGGGAAGTCGCGTACGGTAGAACCGTCGAGTAGCCGTCTTCTTGGCGCATACGGCCTCCGTGCACTCTGGGATCCACCAAGGCACCCGTCAGGCGCGGGGGTAGGTGGAGGATCGTGGGATGCTAGAGCACGCCGCCGCTACCACGTTTGATTCGAAGTATGCGATACACTCGTCGGAGGATGGGAAGTTGGCAGTCGTTCGTGTTGTATATGTATCGTCGTGGAAGCAGGACCAATTAGCTTTTGCAGTAATCCATTTCTCCAGTACCCGAACGGTCTGGTCGGGCCAATTGAGCGTGAGTTGAACTGGGAAATGGTCACTTCCATAATCCTCTTGGAGGACTTGCCATGAGAAATCTAGGAGGGCATCGGTCGAAACGAAGGACAGGTCTATACAGGATGGAGTGCAGGTGGTGGCATGGTAGAAAGTAGGAGAGCCATCATTGAGGTACTCAAATGAGAGCTCGGTCATGATGTTGAACAGGGTCAGGGCCATATAGGTGGAGTGTGTGTCTCCCCACATGGGGTGGCGACTATTGAAATCGCCCAGTAAGAGAAAGGGCCTGGGGAGTTGTTGTACCACCTCCACCAGGTCATCGCGGGAGACTTGAGTGTGTGGAGGGAGGTATATTGAACAGACGGTGTACTGTCTATCCAGGGAAAGCCGGGTAGCAATCACCTGTAACGGGGATCGGATAGGGAGATTGTAAAAGGGGACTGCGTGGTGGATAAAAATGGCAGCCCCCTTTCGAGTGCAGGTAGGAGACGGGGTGATGATGAAAGAATATCCAGTCGGGCAGGGCATGGGTCTGGTCCCCAGGATGAGTTCCTGGAGACAGACACACACCGGACGGGAAGTGGCAATCAAGGAATTCAGGCCTTCGTAATTTGCAAATATCCTCTACAGTTCCAGTACTATTGTAGTTTTCGGGGGATCCATTATTTGATGATGGGGGATGGGTAAAGGTATAGGTGCGAAGGTTGGAGTGTGAAGGTAGATTTGAGGTTCGCGAAGGCGAAGGATGGGTAGGAGTATGGCTGGCTATCTGCCGTTCACCAGAGAAGGAATCGGTCGGCCAGTCGATCTCCGCGGAGACCGCGGGGTCGAGTCGGCCGAGCGAGACCGGAGGCGTGGATCACGGCAGCTTGGAGATTGTCGTGGGCTCCGATGGTGCAAATTTCTTGAGCTTTTGTGTTCGGGCCATGGGGGGGGCGTTTTATTTCCCAAATGGCACCTCCCCGCCTGTCTGGGGTCTCACGACGACCTCAGGTGGCGAAGGGGTGCCAGAAGGACCCGGCAGTGGGAGGGAGGACGTGCTCAGAGTGGCTGACAGGGTGGGCCGGGGATTTTAGGGAGCAGGTACAGTGGGGGTGGGAGGAGTGAACAGAGTGTTCTCGTGGAGGGGAAGAAAAAATTGCGTCAGGAGGCAAGGGCAGGTCCATGAGACTCACGGGCGCAGCCGAGTTCCCCTCACCATGTAGCTGCGCCAGAGCCGCATCCACTGGATCCTCGGGGGAGAGGATGTTGTCCAGATTGAATCTCGTCGTGGGGGGGGTCATACTTCGGCAACTATTGTCCGAGTCTGGGGGTAGATTGATGGGACTTCTGCTGTGGGGTGGTTTGGTCCTCATAGGCGAAGTGGGCGGTGTGAAGGTCCGATCCGTCTTCTTAGCACTAGGGGAAGAGGGAGAGACAAATTGAAGGTCCGGAGGGTCTGGCGACTCACTCCGACGTCTCCGCCTCGTCGACTTACTCCGGGCACTAGGTTCGGGTGTGTGCAGAGTGCTGGGAGGGCAGGTTCGAGGTGGGTGGGGCCTGGGTGTCCTGGTCCCAGACTCCTGTGGAATCTGTGGCAGGTGAGGTGCGTGGAGAGAAGGAATGGTGGGGGTACAGGAGGTCGTCAGCTCTTGCGGGACTCCCCCTGAGAGGAATGGGGAGCACTGGTCGAGGGGTTGTGAGCGGCAGGCCAGGGCGGCGTGCCGAGGACAGAGCCGAGGGCTGCGGCGTAAGATACGCCCGGTCTCACCTCCCGACTCCGCACCCTGTCTCGTGCCTCTCGGAGGCTAAGGAAATCCGCTACCTGTAGGCCTCGGACCTCCTTCTCGAACCTGAAGAACAGGCATTCGGGATGAAGATGGGTGTGCACCTTCACAATTGGAGCATTTGGGTGTGTTGGGGCACTTGTCTGGGTGAGCAACTTGTCCGCAACGAACACACAATTGGTGCGGCTGCCGACAAACTGAGCTAACATGTCCGAACTTGTTGCATTTAAAACAACGGGTCGGGTCTGGGATGTATGGGCGGACAGAGAATTCGCATGACGTGCGGTCTCCCATACCCCATACAATACGGTCGGGAAGGACTAAGTTATTAAAGGTAAGAAGTAGACGCGGGTGGGGGAGGGGGTACCTCCCTGTCGGGATGTGAAGCGATAGATCTTGGTGACACCCTGGGGTGCGAGGTCCTCCAAGAGCTCGTTCACTGTAATTGACAAAGCGTGTGGCATAAATAGTGCCCTGACTCTGGTTCAGGCGAGGGTGTGGTGAAACGGACACCGAGCATCCAAGGACCTCAGTGATGGAGAGTAGGGCTTTCGTCTCTGTGGCTGAGCGTGATTTTATGAGGAGGGAACCATCCCTCTGCGGTCGCACATCATAACGGCTGGAGTTGCTGCGGGCTCGGATCGCCTGAAACGTCCGTTCAGAGTTGGTCGGAAGGGATCCAGAGGTAGGCCGGATCTCTAGGAATTTGTGGATACTTGGAAGGGATATGGAGGCAGTAGAGTCGAAGTGGACTGGGATATCCAACTGTCGATAGGATGGTCGTGCATGCCGACTTCCCCTCCGCCGCGGGGCTCTCTCCGTGGGGAGGCGGGCCGACGGCGGGTGAGGGGGGCATACGGGGAGAGCAAGAAGCCGGGTTTTGGAGGTAAATCTTGGGTGGAACTTGACTTGCCCGAAGGCAGCTGAGGCGGGCTGGGGCGAGACCCCTGCTCCAGAGGGTGTACATCCAAAGGGATATTCAGGGTACAGCCTGGGGTCGGCAACGGTAAGGAGGATGCAAGTGATCAGTTACCAAAGGGGGGTCAACCCCATCTGGATGCGGCTTCCAGTGGTAGGGGACTCGAGGGCCTGGTTGCCCACCACCCGAGTGTTGAGAGAAGTAGTAGTCCGAGTATTAGAAGTGAAGTCGTTAACCGAGTAGATAAAGAAGCCATAGCAAAAAAGAGAGTTTTCATCCCCCGCGCGCATCCAGCCACCATCGACTCCAACAAGGGAAAGGCGAATCGTGGGCTCACTCGGTCCCACCGCCAATAGATGTCACGCAGGGGAGATACACCCATTCCCAGTCCCCGTGCCTACGAGGCGGCCACTCTCATCCAACGCGCGGTGAAAGATGGCAGGGACAGGGCTTGGGTTTGGTTTAAGAGCGACAAGGGTGGAGGACAACCACCTCCTTCACCCAAGATCCAAGGGAAACAATCAAGTCAAAGTCCAAAACAAAGCCAAATGCGGGAAGGGAGGAAACAACAAAACGAGAAAGAGTTGGGGAGAGGAGGAGAGGGAAATATAAGTAGGAGGGTAGGAGATCAGCCGGGTCCCCAAACGGGTCCAATGGTCCACGAGGGCAGAGAAAGCCCTTGCATCGGAGGAAGATGAATTCCCCCATTGACCACAGAGGGACACGCCCTATAGCTCCGGACAAAGCGAAGGGTAATAATAGCTTTAATCAGAATGAAAAACCTGGCAGAAATAGTGCACCAAATACAAAGGGAGTAAAGTGTGACAATTCTCCATCTGACTCCGCCAACTCTGAACCTAATCCTGGTTAAAATGACATCAAATCTGGTGAATTTCTGCCAAACTTCTCGGTTTAGGCCTTATTTTTAATTTGATCACCGAGATAAATTTCTTTAATCCAACGAAGCTCAACCACAGTTTTGCTTAAAACAAACTTGCATGATTCATTTAATTTTATAGTAGATTTGCAGGATCTTCAGATTTTTACATTTACCCGATGTTTGTTTAGAAATTCTAATACATTTTTATAAATGTTTATCCTGATTAACTGTTTGTGACTTATTCTTTTATAAATTTACTCGCCCGTTCATTTTTTCGCAAATTTACCGATTTATCATGTTTAATTTCCTTATTTCATAAACATCTTGCGTATTGTAATACCTTCTTATTGCCGCGTAGAAAAAGTTCAGTACTTGCAGCCTTAGTAATTGAAGCACTAAAATAAATCGATCCCCGTGAAAAATCTGACAATTCCCTTAAATATAAAAATTTCCTTTTATTTTTAACCACCAAACGTGAGAATGAACGAAGTCTGCTAATTTCAGAACAACTAACAAAGTGGCTACGTCCATTACGTACTTTTTCCGAAAATGCAGGAACTCGAATATTAGATCATTTATTTAATAAACTTTGACAATAATAGTAAAACTTAAGAGTTCAGCTACACCTTCGGTCGAGTCGCAAAAAAAGGGAACGCTCGAGTAATAATAAGAATCATTGATTTTAAGTTTATTAATAAACATTAAATTGTTCGCAAATAAAAATAAAGACTGCGTATCAATAAACCGTCAATATTATTTAATAGCATTAACATGACAACAGGGAATGTCACGAACATGTTACAATATGTTAAAGATAAATTTGGAATATAAATAATGTGCTCATTTAATAAACAGGAATATAAAAAGTTTCAATAAAATATGTTCATGAAACTTTGGGGGGCGGGAGCATTTTAAGCACACACACTTATTACAATAGTTATTATTATGGTCAAAGAACAATTTTTAGCCTTTCTGAAGGCCTACGTTCATAATATACGATATGGTTTAGTGATCAGGTAT